>OZ023315.1:49986363-50057587 GCA_964007375.1 Ophion obscuratus
CTGCAATGCTCCCGACGTACTTTTCCTCGGAATATAATTATAGAATGACCCGACGAGATGACCATTTTCTTTTCCCCAACGGGCGCTTGTGCCGCTGTAGAATATTGCCCAAATAAAACTATATCATTTTTATTCGAAGCCCGAAAATTATTGCTGTCTCATCCACGTTTATAGTGCCAAACTTTCTTCTTTCACGGTATATGTTTGCGACGTAAAGTAAAACGTATCATTTCTACCTGCCTTTTACGAAATTAAAAGCGTACAAATGTCCACGTCGATCCGAAATATAAGTGCTAGTTGGTGCTGGATACCAAAAGTCTCCTATTTGATCGAGCACTCCACAAATGTACTTTTGCAAATTTGCGAAGTGGTGAAAGGCACTTTTGATACGGAACACTAAGTACAACTTATTGGGTATACAACTATGACTTGTCGGATTTATAAAATCAAATGACACATTGATTTGAAACGCAGTAAACCATTCCTATTTTATGCCAAATATGCTCTATCGGAATCTACAACCTTCATCTAACTTTTAGCCAATAAACGAATTCCTCACTGGCAGAAGTCTGGTGGTTTTGAAGCGATCCACTTAAGAAGCCAATTTTTTATTTCTTCGTGAGAACTGCACTTTGGGAAGGGCCGACGCCATAGATCGGAAGAAATAGTAACCTGAAGAAGCAATGTCTATTGAATATAGCGGGTGCGGTAGAATCTCACACTTCACTCCTAGATCATTCTTGACGGATCTATGAACATGGTCTGGTTTCATCATGCTATAAAATGCTTTCCATTTGTGTAGTACCCAATGTCCTTGCTTTTGGACCATTCCCACTGCATTCAGGCTTAAGAGATTGCATTGTTGGGTAACGTTTAATGCTGCTGCCAATTCTTTCTTCATTTGACACGCATCTTCATCCAGCCAAGCTTCCAATAGTGCGTCTACCATTTTTTTCCGCGCCTTCCATGTGGTTTATCATCCAAATGAAAACCCTGCTTTCCAAATCGTTTAAACCACTTTTCGTCCATGCCTACTGATGGAGCATGTTTTTTGTAAACATCCCCCAACCAGATGGTTGCTTTCAGCTACACTTTTCTTTCAACTAAAAAAATGCAGTAAACCTTCCCGCAAATCACGTTTATTCCGTACAAAAAAAGACATCTTCGATACGATCAATATAACAACTGTTTACACTTCAGTCAAATAGCATCAACTGCATCTGACAGTTAAGTGAACACCTTCCGAATACAAGTACTACCAACCTCCACAAGCCTACAGCATTTATCGAAAATCCCTGAAGTAATACTTGCAGACCCAATACATTTTCCACCACCCCGTTCATTTGTTCCTTGTCAATTTGGCAACTCGGCTACTAATGAAATTGGAGTTTCAATTCGAATGACAAATTCTTTCGGCCAATGGGGAAAAGTAATTTTCGTCATGGTCATTTGAGAATCATTCTCGTTCATTGGAGCCGCTCTTTCTTTGCATTCAATACTACATCATTATTGCGCCGTCTTGAATCAATCTTTGAGCACACCACTTTGCGTTAATGGTTTTGCATATACGTGTTATAGTTAATCGACTACTCACAAAGAGAAGGACGGCTTCCGGCCAACATAACGAGATCGGGTGATCAAAGATGCGTCCTTTTGCTTGTCAGCGATCGACATATGAGTGTGTGTTTGCGTTTAGCAAGAATGGAAGGCCACTGAGCAGACTCTTTTCTCTCTTCCTCGATGCTTCAGGCATTGTATTATCTTGCTCTTGAGCTTGATTAATTATATTCTGGATGGACGGGGCAACCTGTCGTCTTCGGGTCATTCTCGGGTGATCGCCCGGCGCTCTTGCTCTTTTAGGGCTTATTTTGGTAGACGAGCGCTTTGCCCAAAAAGATACACATACACACACGAACATGCGTATATATATATATATATATATATATATATATATATATATATATATATATATATATATATATATTCGGGGAGAGAAAGAGAGGTATACAGAAAGGTATACAATGATCCTTAATCCGTCCTTCCTCTTCCAACGGTGCAAGAATTTTCCGACCCAGCCAGGCCTGCTCGCACGAATCGCCGTTTCTAGAACAATGAACGAGAAGATTCGTAAGTTATAAATTATCCGTAAATCGGCTGAGATCCAGGTACGTCTTCATTTCCTCTCTCTCTCTTTTCTCCCCCTCCCTCTCCCTCCCTCTCCCTCCCTCTCTCTCTCTCTCTCTCTCTCCCTCTCTCTCTCTCTCTCTCTCTCTAGCTCTATCTATCTCTCCCCCCCCGCGCTGGCGCTCATTTTCGCTCGCGCCCCCTCTCTCAAATCCGGGATTAGAATTTAGAAATCGTCAGGTATATGGAGACACGAAAGGGAGTGAGCAAATAGCGAGTGAGGAATCTCTCGGCATTACAAGGGATACGTGCACATTTTCGTGCAAGGCCTTCGAATGTCTTCTAGACGGTTCGTCATGTTTTTCTTCTCCAGTGGATTTTCCGAAAAATTATTTCTCGAAGAAGGAAGGTAGATCTTCGATCTACAGATAGGTATTTCCGGCCACCGAAAAACATATTTCGTATGTATATATATATATATACATATATGCGCCGTTTAAAAAATCTCCTTCGGGGCTTCCACTTTTACTCATGGCGTTGAAATTTTGTTGTTCGATTAAACGACTACCGACTTTATTCAAGGCAGAGTACCAGTCGGGAGGCCGAAAGTAGAGGGAAAATTCGATAATTTTTTTATGGATACCCAGTTGATAAAATGAAAATTCCGCTTAGCAGTCTTTGTTCTACATATCTTCGAGTAACTTGACAATTTTTTTTCACAAGATTATGTGACAAAATAGCGACGGTGAAGCTCGACGAAGCGACTCACCTCACTCTGGCAGTAATCCATGAAAACCGATTTTTGAACAAATGGCGCCGATTTAAAAAAAAAATGGTTCTCGGCCCAAAAATAGCCGAAAATATTGTTTTTCGTAAAAAGTTTCCAACATGTTGAAAATCCCCCACGTACTTCGATGTAAAATATTGTTACAAGGTAAAAAAAAATGTCAAGTCAATCAGCGAACGAATTGGCGATGTAACGTTGCCGGCCGCAGGTGACTATCAGACAAAGCTTCATCCAGTTACAGCGTCGATATTTTGGCACAAAATGTTATAAAAAAAATTGTAAAGATACTCAAAGATATATAGAATAAATCCCACGAAACGGAATTTCCATTCTACCGACTGGGCATCCATAAAAAATTGCTGAATTTCACCTTTTTTGCAACCGCTAGACTGGTTACACTGACACAAAATTTCTATTGATATTAACAAACCGTATCTATTTGATTAAAAAATATTTGCATGAGCTAGATTTTTCGTGGAATCAAATTTTTCCTATTGCATTCCATTATTGGAATTATTTATTATCAATATATTTATTTATTTAAATCAAAATCTATTTAATATCGTCCAATAACTCAATATTTTATGTAATCCTGATAAATCTGTGACTCGGTTTCATCTGTTCAAGAAACATTTTAGTTGAATCCACCAAATGGATCTACTTGATTTTGAAAATTTTTTAATTAAATAGAATTTTCGTAGAGTCAGCCATTTTTCTATTTGATTGAACTAACGGTCTGTCTTTATTGCAACACAAATATCGTTTCAAATCGTATCAAAGCGGTATGGGGATAGAGGGTGGAGAGAGAGGAACTATATATATATATGTATATATATATATATATATATATATATATATATATATATATATATATAGGTTATGTTTGAGAAATCTATAGCATGTTATTCGACAAAACTCTCTAATTATCACAATGATATTAACTAATTGATATAGTTTACGTGATACAACAAATAATTATAGGAATTCATTTGGTCTCGTATGCCACATCTGCAACCAAGATGTTACAAGCACTCGCTAGCATAGGGGCGGCGTGCGTAGCCATAAGAAGGTAGGGTCTAGGTTCGATTCCATATAGGTGAAATCCTCGCAAAAAATAATTTCAGAAGGCCAGAGAATAACGAATTACGATACAAAATCGTTGTGGCAAAACTCTCAATGAAGTGTTTCATGTCATTTTGGATTTGTTAAATATTTTATGCATATAGTGCACTTAAATTTACAGTGCACATTGTAAGCAAATAAAGATTTATTTCAATCGAATCTTTATTCAGTTTGAATATATTTAACATTAAAAAAAAACTAGCTGAAACGAATAAAAAATGTCTTTGAAACAAATACGATCGTAGTAGGCCGTGAGACAAGGAAAAAACCTTTTTGATTTATGGATCCTTTTAAATTAAAAAAAAATGGCAGTGTAGTGTCCCTAAAGTCGTTAAATTTCGATGAAATTTAATCGAATCGTGCGGCACTACCGTTTTTCGAGGTTGAAATAATTCATCCCGGAAGTATCCCGACGATCCCGGAGGCTTTTCCTTCCATTGGAATTGCAAGAGTCCACCACTTTACTCGTCTCTCGAGCCTTTTCCTCCGTCCATTGCATAAGTAGTAGCGAAGATGACTCCTATCTATAAACTCTCGGGGTCCTGCGCAACCTTATAATCGCATACTTCGGGCAATCCTTTCGTGGAATTCTCTCTCTTTTATATATATATATATATATATATATATATATATATATATATATATATATATATATATATATATATATATATATATATATTAAGGTAGTTGGTACGCGCAAAAACACACTCGAACGACGGATCGATGCGGTGGTATCTCGCGTGTTCCGATATTCAAAGTACCCGGGGGGCTTGTATCTCTCGAACCCACGAGAGAGGGCGCCAACATATATAAGCGGGCGGCTAGTTACATCGACGCCTATATATAGCGCATATATAAGGGCGCGAAATTAACGCTCGTATACAAATCCCTCGCGTCCTTTTGAAATGAAAATCTTCCGACACACACACACACACACACACACACACACACACACACACACACACACACACACACACACACACACAGACGTAAATCTATATGTGGACAATGTACGAAGCACATGAGTGAGTGGATACTTCGTGGAAAGGATTACAGTCGAGTCTCTCGTGATTGCATATTAGAAATCATGGAAACTAGATAGGCATTTATCGGCCTCATATCGGTATACGTGTTTACGTACGTAATGGTATATAAACGTATCGTTTATGCATCATTGCTATTACCCGATGTGCCCAATTGCATCTGCGTGTGTGTGTGTGTGTGTGTGTGGCGAATTGCTCGGGGCATTTCCCCGCATAATCTCGCCAATACATGGGAATCCCCCGATTATTCGCCATCTCCGAATATTTGCACACGTATGCACGTTTAGTTTGGGTGATTTTCTTGTGGAAGAAATAAAGCAATTTGGCTGCTGATGCACAGAGTGCGAAACTTTTTTCAGCCACGACTGTTCCACATGAAGAGTTTGTTGTTTTGTTATATGAGATGAAAACTATAATCGTTTTTACAATTTTGATAGAGGGGAAACTTTTTTTGGATGTGCGAACTTCTTGATTCAATCGGAGATGCTAGAGGTGGGTAGAAGTCTGCAGTGAAACTTGAATTCGAAGTCAAGTATGAATATAAGTACGGAATAAGTTTTCATTTTCGTTCGTTTCTATGACTCGACTCTCGCATGGGACGTCTATGGCCTATATATATATATATATATATATACCGGGCCTTTTGTTATATGAGAAAAAAGGTGATAAAAGTACACGAAAGACACTCATACTTGCCACACACTATTTTTTTTAGGCATTTTTGTGACATGACAAGATAAAAGATGACTAAGGTACGTAAAAAAAAAACAGTGTGTGGCAAGTACAAGTGGGCTCGGAATTAATAAACATGGAATGCAACAAAAGATCGTTTTTATTTCCTTCATTTTATTATTTTACCAAATCTTTTTTCAAAATGTGAAAACCACATTGTGGTTTTCAAACGAGTGTATTGAAAATTGGTTAGGGATTTTCGTAGACAAAGTTTGCCGCGAGAAATAAAGAGAAATTCATGAGTATCCATTTTTATTGCATCCGAACGATGCAAACTTCAATCTCATTAAAAACCCGCAACTGTATACGTTGGAACTTAAGAAAGTATTATTAAAATATGAAGATATTTATTAATATATATATATATATTTGACGCATACTCATAACGCTTATGACATTTTATTAAATGTCAAAAACGGCTTCAAATCTACGAACAACTTGTGCATTGCTGTACTGCTATAAAATAATGAGTCGAAAAAACGATATCATTTAACAACGTTGAAACGCTACGGAAGCTCATTCTTTTTAATTGCTCAAAAGTTTTTTGGCTGATATAGACCATAAAAATTAATCAAACGTTTTTACGTAATCTTATTTGGGACCTACGACCTTAGTTTGCAAAAAAAACTTTGGAACGTAAAAAAATTAAAGAATATAAAAGTAATAAAAGAAATCATTGCATTCCAACGATGCAAACTTCAGCCTCACATAATTTAAACCCGAAGAGCTACAAGAATATATTTTTGACTGATCATTGAAAACCCACATAGATATGAATATGCCTTCGTTGCATTAAAATATGACCAAATAATATCCAATTTACTATCATTTCCGAATTGCGAATTTATATATAATTTTTAAGTTATTAAGAAGCTTGGAGCGGTCCAGTTGAGTCAATAATCGTTTATGAATTTTTATTCAACGAACCTAACAAAAATTCATACGAGGTATAGATTTACTCTGTAGATGCTAATTTTTCATAAAATATATAATTGACGAGCAAAATTATGCATTTTCACATTTTTCTTACGCAAATAAGAAAATCTTTTGTGTTACTACCAACTTGAAAAAGTATAACATCATTGATGATTATTATTTTAAAAAAACCAGCGAATGTTTTTTATAACTCATCGAAATTTTGAGTCATTTATATTCATGCCACGAGAATATTTATTATTGCCATTAATTAATATTAAGTGTTGCCGAAATACGGCAACTTCGCGGACATTCTCTTCATTCTTTTTTTAAAATATTTACAAAGTTTTAGTTTGCGTTGCTCCATTGTTAAAAATGGTTTGTCTTGATGCTAAATAGCCAAATAAAATTACATCATCCCCAGCATGAACGTCTTGCCCATCCAACCCCACGTAAAATCAAATACATTAAACTATTTTTTATCTCTGGTGTTTTGTATTGAAAAAAATTCAAAAAATTCGTAAATACTCAGTATAATCTAGTCAATATCATATATTTTTTCCGAATTCGATATTTTATTGTGGCTAACGCTTCAACCTCCTTAACTGAATATAATAGAAGATTAACACACGCAGCAGAAAAAAAAATACATTACGCAAATTATTGGCGAATATCAAAGAATAGACACAAATCAATCAAAAGTATATTGCTTGGGCCATTTCCGCATCAACCGTTGCATAACTCGAACATATATATGTATACCCGTCTGTGCGTGTGCGTTGGGACTCAGATTCTTTCTGCCCTGATGAAAAAGGGTTTTCCCATTTTATTATCTCTTGGAAGTAATGCGTTCTGCAAGCCTCTTCGTGCTCTGGCCTCTCTTCGTTCCCATCGTCACGTTTCCGGTCGGGCTGTCTTGTTGCCTCTGGCTAGCGACCTTTCCAGATTATCAATAAACAGTCGATTTTTTGCTGGATAAGGGCTACCTACGTGAGACACACGTGCACAGGGGGGAATGCACACACAGAAGGAGAAATGTCGAGGTATGGTCAGATTGTAAGGGTCCCCAAGGATTTTCACGATTTTCGTCTGTAGCGGGGGCGTTCGGGCGTCGGCCACCCGGATCGGCCGAGAGGCAAAATATATTCCCAATGATTTTTCGGGTGCGTCAGTGGGCCCAACCATGTGGTGGGGATAAGGGTGTTCTCGTATATACGCGCGCCTGGATTGGTGTATGCACGTGCTTCGTGAGGGAGAGAGACAGATTAAGACCGAGAGAGCGAGAGAGAGAGACAGAGAGAGAGAGAGACAGAGAGAGAGAGAGATAGAGAGAGTGAGACAAGCCCCCAAGATCGTCTTTGGAGGGATTCTCGAGAGGGGCCCCTTGGCGTTAAACGTGTGCCCGCTTGTGGAAATAAACCCCCCGGGGAATCCAAGGGACCTCAGTCGAATCGAAGGCCTCGTCAGGCCAAGGACACGCTCAAACGCCACTCTCAGCGTGTCCCGTGCAATAAAATCGAAAACGAATAGTTCCGTGTGCTAGTGATCAACGACGAAACGAAAATCGTCTTCAATTTTGCTCGTTGCTTCATCCTCGTGGCTGGATCCTCGATAAACGAAGAAACGCGACACTTCCGCGTGCTCATTATATACTGCATCATCGAAGAAAAATCACGGAGTTTGTGCTAGTGCTGTTGCTGCGGCAAAAAAAACTGGATTCACCGTGTCACCGCGTGTCGTCGGAAAAATTAATTTCTCGTGATATACGAGATTGTTGATCGTATCATCGTATTTTTACGCCACAATGACGGACAGCATTTACTCGCCGGATGAGAGCTGTGATTCACCACAAAATCACGATAATCCGGTGAAAAATCTGGGCGAGACTTCCCTCAATCTGCTGGAAAAGGTTTGGCGTCTCTCAAATGATGATTTTTCTTTTTTTCCCTCTGATACCCGCGATCATTTTCGACTCGCCAGCATTGGGTCTTCTTTTCATTTTCAATCACGAATTTCGAGTGCTTGATTTTCACTCTGCTCCTGATGTCGCGATTGGTCGACGTTTGGAGTTTGTTGAAAACTGCCAACGGTGTCTATTTCTTTTGGAGTAATTATATTTGTAAAAAGATTTCAACGGTGTTCATTCCTCTTGGCGTAGGGGAGAATGGGGTACAATGTATCACAGGGCGCTGTGAGGTAGATGCGATTTATCGGAGGTTTGGAGCTCGTACATTCCGAAATTTTTTGCGTTGGACCGCGACTTTTGTTTGGTCTCGTCAGGCCTAAAACAAAGTCGATAGCAGGTTACAAAGAATTATTGAAAATTAAAAATTGATTCGAGGCTTGGTACCAAAAATATATCGCTCATCGGAAAAACGTAAAATATAACGTAACTTTCCGCAGGGGCTCGGGTTTTCGGTCCTAATCGATAGTTTTATTATTCACGATGAGCTCAGTGACTTGTGTTTTTCCATTCGGAGTTTAATTGATCGTTTTTTTCATCAATAATCAAATATTCAACTAGTGGGGTACAATGTATCATCGAGATGTGGGACACAATGCCCCGACTCCCAATGAGGAAACAAGGAAATGACGATGCTCCGAAGAAGCGCAATGTGTCACGGGCCGCTGTCAACGACGTGCCATTTGTAAAAATAAGACGTTCCTGTGATATTACTGATTTTATACTGATACTGATATACTGATTTTGTTTGGGTTCATACTGTTATGTGTAAAAATCTGTTATCTATGTTAGAAAAATATAAAAGGTTCACCCGCTTCATTGTACCCTACGTTTCGCAGTAGTTGACACACTGTACCCACCTATATGATACATTATACCCCGCCCGTGGGGTACAATGAGCCAAGCCGCAGATTTTTTCGATCCCTTTGTTTTGGTATTTTTTATCTTTTTGCAAAAACATCGGAGCTTCATTGTACGTCCAAACATCTGTAAAATCGGTTACGACCTTTTTTCCAATCTGGCTACCTTAATTAGAGTAAAAATTCGTTAGAAAAAAGTGACACACTACCCCACCGTCCCCTACTTCTTGTTTACGTACTTTCGAATTTTGCCACGCATTTGTTTCGTCGGTCGTGCTGCATGGCCCATTGAGGCTCGCGCATCGGAGTCTGTGATAAACGAATTTACGTCGCGAACATACAGGGCTCGAACGAAAAAAGAGACGAAAATAGATACGCGTGCGGTCCGGGAGAGCTCGAGAAAGAGAGGGAGAGAGAGAAAAAGGGTTTTTGATGTATATGACGATGTTGAGGATCGAGATGACTGCCGGAATACAAGATTAACCGCACGAGTGAGCCGTGCAAAAGATTCTCCGCGGGGAAATATAATCGCGGCAGCGTTAAAACTTTTATAGGCCCCGATTTTCATTTATATGTTAAACACGCGCGTCATAACTCGAGATGTAGAAGATTCTCGCGGAGAAAGATGAGAAGAAAGAGCAAAGACGTGTGCGTGGTCTGACGTATCGCATATGCGCCATACGTGTAGCAGTAGTAAAATGATGCGGTGTCGTGGTTGGACTCAACGTCGGATCGCGACTCGTTGATTCCTCGCGAATCCCTGTGATGTTTTATTTTTCCAATCTTTCAATCTCAATGTAAATAATACCTGTACAGCTATGGCTGTGTCGTTCCTTTTTCTTCTATGAATCTGAGAAGTCATCGACGCAAACGCAACGAGAGTCCTTGATAGTTCAGTTGAAGAGACGAAAACCCAGCACTTTTTAGCGTAGAACTTTTGTTGACATCATCCGACGTTTTTTCACATCAATCGTAAGAGAAATCGGACTCATCGGAACTTGGCAAAATAGTCCAGTAAAAGAGACGAAAACTCAGCACTTTTGTTGACATCATCCGACTTTTTTTCACATCAATCGTAAGAGAAATGGGACTCATCGGAACTTGGCAAAATAGTCCAGTAAAAAAGACGAAAACTCAACACTTTTGTTGACATCATCCGACTTTTTTTCACATCAATCGTAAAAGAAATCAGACTCATCGGAACTTGGCAAAATAGTCCAGTAAAAGAGACGAAAACTCAGCACTTTTGTTGACATCATCCGACTTTTTTTCACATCAATCGTAAAAGAAATCAGACTCATCGGAACTTGGCAAAATAGTCCAGTAAAAGAGACGAAAACTCAGCACTTTTGTTGACATCATCCGACTTTTTTTCACATCAATCGTAAAAGAAATCCTACTCATCGGAACTTGCCAAAATAGTCCAGTAAAAGAGACGAAAACTCGACACTTTTAGCGTAGAATTCGAATTTTTGACTGAAGCTCGATGGTTGCATACTGAAAGTACCTCCAATGAAATATTGCCCCTCAACCCGCCCCAAACCCTGAGAAATCCTGTTGAAAACTTAAAAATCGCAGTATCACGATAATTAATAGCCCGATTAAAAAATATTTCAAACAAAAGTTGTTTGGCATAATAAAATACGTATAAAGTTATGTGACGTCCAACCTCCGATCTTTGAAAATAGCGGCACAAAAACGATTTGAAAAATTGGGGTTGATGCGAAAACAATACATCTTTCGAAAATCGTAAAAAATATTTGCATATTTAAAAAAAATTCTATATATATCGCACAAGGATAAGTACCTCTATATTTCTAGGGTGAATATTTTTTCTTCGTTTGAAACATTTTTTGATCGGACTACGGCGATTTTCGAGTTTTCAACCCCTATTTCTTAGGGATTCTTAAATGTGCAAATATTTTTTACGATTTTCTAAAGATGTACTGTTTTCGCATCAACCCCGAATTTTCGAATCGTTTTTGTGTCGCTATTTTCAAAGATGGGCGGTTGGACGTCAGATAACTTTATACATATTTTATTATTCCTAACAACTTTTGTTTGAAACATTTTTGGATCGGGCTATTAATTACCGAGATACGGCGACTTATAAGTTTTCAACCCCTATTTCTTAGGGTTGGGGTGAGTTAAGGGGCAAAATTTAATTGTGGTTACTTTCAGTATGCAGTACTCGCATCAGTCAAAAATTCGAATTCTACGCTGAACAGTGCTGGGTTTTCGTCTCTTTTACTGGACTACGATGCCAATTTCCGATGAGTGCGATTTCTTTTACGATTGATGTGAACGAAAAACTTTAGTAAATTCCCGCCAGCCGTTGATAAATTCTTGGTGTGCTTTTGAAATATTGGATTGAAGCGGAAATGATTTTTCGAAACCCACAGGATGGAAAGGTTGCGAGGGAAAAAAGTTTCATCGCGCTACAAAAGTGCCACCCACGTCTTGATTGTTTTGTTCTTCGTACTTAATCGAGAGCGAGTGAGTGGAGTGATCGAGGAGTTTTTTTCGGGACGCTTACGGAAGCGGAGTTCGGCATTGAAGGGGGTTAAGACCCCCTGTGAGAGGTGGGGGAGGAATTTTAAACGCTATGAAATCGTTACGATGATACGTTTCGTTGGCTTCTGACTTTTCGTTGAATTTTGGTCAAGATATTCCAGTCGAGATCTTCGGCGGCGCATATGTTTTCGGCTATATACGAGATCTCATCCGTCTCTCTCGCTCTCTCTCTCTCTCTCTCTCTCTCTCTCTCTCTCTCTCTCTCTCTCTCTTTCTCTCTCTTTCTTTCTTTCCGAGTTCCCAAAGTGATGGCAACGGTGGCGAAGGTTTTATGGGTCTCTCGGTTAGAGATCGAATCTCTTGTCTCTCTCGCTCGCATTCTCGCTATACGCACTAAAATTATTAATAAAATCGTGTTCGCCCTCCCTCACATATCCACGCTCGTTCCTTTCGACTATCCTGTAAACACGGCTTTTTAGAGTCGGGCCGATCGGGGCTCGAGACGGTCGATCGTAAAATTTTCCAAATCGTCCAGCATCGAGTCCGTACTCACTATCCCTCTCTCTCGAATTGAATTTCGTTTTACGACATCTGACGATCCGCGAATCTGTGATGTTTTTTTTTTAATACGGATAACATTGTCACACTTTTCATAAACGAAGACTTCATTCTATATCGTGTGCACGAAGAAATATGTATGTGTACAAGCTCACGTCTTGGTGATTGAAATATTAACATAACAACATTAAGGTATTCCTTTCGGGGCGGGCCGTATTTTGTGGGGGCATAAGGAGGGCTCCTCTGAATCATTGGTAAATTACAGTGGCGCTTGATAAAAATGAGTCACTTATTATACAATAAAGTGGAATAAAAAATTTCCCGCAAATTTAGTAGATTTGGACATTTTCTCTAAAAAACTCGCGGCTACGAAAATTCTTTTGCTAGTCACATTTTTCTAAGTGTTATCATCAACATTTTCTTTAAACATTCGGTGCCCCTTGTTTTTATTGTCGTTACGGAATATTTAGAATTTTTCACACGCGTGAGCGGTTTATATCAGATATCTAAAATTATTTAGTCTAGAAATTATTAGATATAAATACGGTCGGCGTGTCATCTCCTTAAGGTGTACAAATAAGACGATTTTTAGAGCCGTAACGTTTCGTTTGAATGTCAGTAACTTGGCTTGAAATTTTATTAGTATATTGGGATGTATTTTTACTTCATTATAGATGAAAATCAGTTAATCGGTAAATATTCGGTGAAAGGTATACCTTAAGGCACATTTATATACTTTGTTAGGCCCGAAAATCGTAAATTTTCGGATTTTTTTTTAGTACAGACGAAGAAGAATAAATAAAATTTTGTATACGTGTTAATGATTTTTTATTGAACGAAGAAATTTTGATCCCCGACCAAAATTACGATCTCGGAGAAGGGTGTCCGATGGTACACAAACGTCGCGCGGATGAGAGTTGCTCTGCGAAAATTCCTGGCCCTCTGCAAATGATCTGATGGGCGAACATCGATGAGATTTTTCATCTTTAAGAGTTTGCGCATAAAAAGAGCTACAGTCGTAATTATTTATAAACTTAAGTGTCAATAGTGATGAGATAGAGTGAAAAAAAAAGAAAATTTAACGAAGTTTTGTTGGTTCTCGTGTATATGTCATAGAAAGTTTGACAACGTCAAATTATGATTGCTGCTCCCTCTTAGAAACGACTGTTTTGACGATGTTGAGCCTAATTTGATCAAAACTGCTCAATGTTTGCGGCGTGAAGCACTTTACTAAATTCGATAATAATGGTTTTTCAAAAAAACGCCTTGAATCTACCGAGCGCACTATTTTTCGAACAAAATTATGAACCCGTATAGACTCAGTTTCCAAATCACTCCGATCGAACCATGACCCAATGTCATAGTGCTTGAACTCAATTGTCAAACTAAGTTTGAAGTTTCGAATTATGTGGCACATCAGTTTGACAGTTCTGTATACTGCCGTCATATGGCAGAAGGCGGCATCTACAAAGAAATCGTAAATGCGTTTTTGGTACCGTTGGAATCAGTACAAAATTTCCCATCGTTCTGTATAGTGAAACGCATTTTCGATTTTTTTGTAGATGCCGCCTTCTTCCATATGACGGCAGCATAGTCTGTCAAGCAAAACAAAATCTTTGACGCTTTTCTTCAGCATTTTGGCATCCTTGAGTCGATATAAGAACATCCTCTAAGTCTCGAGTCTAAATACTTTTTCGTTACGGAGATATTCATATTTTCCCGTGTGAGTCTATATGATCAGACGTTTTTTTCCCCTCATATCAGTACATTGGGTCCATCTTCAGCTTCAGGAGCTTAAAGTTTCAAAAAGTCTTCGCATGATTATCGAATCCGCGAATATTCTTACGTCTAGTCGCTAATCTTTCGAATTCATAACGAAAATTTGAACCGCATGCTCTCCAGATTTCAATCTTACCGAAAAATGCAAACAAAAAAATCAATTTTTTCCATGATGTCAACGTTTGCATCATTCCAACGCAATGAAAATCAATTGGTTTTATCTGAAAATCCCCCAAACGTCGTTACGCATCCTCATCAGACATTTACATCCTACATTTGCAAGAAAAGATGGCTTCGGGTTAGCATAAAAATGATGAAATAGAAAATGAGCAAAAAAATTGATGCATTCCAATGGTGCAAACTTTAACGTCATTTTTTCGAATGAGGAACGAATGAGGAACCTCAAGTAGTCCTCCCGTTTCCAGATGTCTATTTTCCCCTTTCGTTGTCGAGCACACGTTTCCTGGCAGTGCTCAACGAAGGCAGGGAAACACCGAGGGGCCATTCACTACTGAAATCATCTAATCACCTCAAATGAAATCACGAGCGAAATCATAAGAAATCACTCGATATCATCCGTCATCGTCGATTTCAAAATATCCTGAAGAATGTGTGAAATATTCTTGAAATTATATGAAATCACATGAAATCATGTGCATTCATGAATTCTTTATTTTACCAATAATATTCATAATAGGCACACGTTCTCAAGCGCGATTGAGATCTCCACTCTCGCTACAATGTTGTGCATGGTTTCCCGACCGTTATGTTTTTTCGTTCAAGCGCTTTGTCCGACGCTTTGCTGCTTGTCGAACGTGTCTCAACAAGCAAATCTCGGGCGAACCAGTGGATATGGTAAAAAAAAACATCTCTATAGTTTAATGCGAACTCCACCAACAGTGCTATAAGCAAGTGGCTACAGTGAGTGGTGGTGGCTCAGGTGGTTGGTGAAAATTCAGTTCCACGCATAAATTCGTAAAGAGAAGTCGCTCATCATTTTTCGCTCGGTTTCTGGATTTTTGCTGGTAAGTACAAACGGTACATTATTGATATGACTAGGTATGTATAATACATATGGGCTCGCATACCTGCTATAGGAGTGCCACTTGGTAACAAGTATAAGAGCTGGCAAAAAATAAGCATGCCAAATAGAACATGCGTCGAACGATAAATACTTTTTAATTGATTAAACCTTTGCATTAAAGGAAATTTCTGAGGTCTGCATCGAGATTCTGTTCGATTTCACGCAGAATCACGCAATCATCATCATTGGAGTCTTATGTAATTGGTATGAATCCTCCAAAAACAATACTGATTTAATTTCCGTGCCAATGGATGTACACGGCTATTTAAACATAAAACAATACCACGTTACCATTTCTCCACCGATTATAACGGATAAAGGTTTAAAAATTGATGACGCTGTGTATAAAAAAATAAAGAATTTATTGTAAACTGTATGTATTTTTTTTATCGTAGACCTAGCCTTCTTTCCTATTTCTTTACGCTAACTGATATTTTGAAATCATGATTCGAATCATATGGTTTTTAACGAAATCACTAAAAATCGGAAACGATTCTTTAAAATCATGTACAGATTAAATTATAGAAATCATACACGAAATCACATGAAATCAACTACTCATGGAAATCATTGGTGCACATAAATAAAGAGTGAATGGCCCCTCGGGAAACACACTTTCGATTGTCATTGCAAACTTCCTTGCCCATTAAATTCCAATGATGCTCGTTTAAAAAAGCTATCGAAATCCAATAATTGCTCGCTCTCAATGGAAGGTCCGATCCCTTACGACATATCAATCAATCGTGTGTTCACGAGGGGTCGGGGGTCAGAAGGTTGGTCGATTAGGACCTCTTCCTCGTCCTTTCCGTAAGTTTTGGGCTAACCCTCTTTCCTTTCACTGCAACGACACCGAGCAGGGTTATTATGCGCGTTCGAGGGTCTATCCCAGCGTGTGCAAGAGGCTTTCCTCGCCGCGTCGCGTCGACCTGTGCGGAAGGACTTCGGTTCGAAAGGGAGGTGAGAGTACGGGGAAGGGGAGAAAAGTGACGGAAAGGGAAGTAGGTGCAACGAAGATGTACAATGACTGGGACGAGAGGGAAATAATGCCCCGGTGTTCCGACAAATAGAAACGTCCACGTTGGCTCCGGTGGGATTTGTTGGTTCGAGAGCCCCTGGATGGTGCTACTCTCCCAGTGCGGGGTCGCCGGCTACATAGCGCTGTCGTGTAAACACGCGCTAACTGCCTCTTCTCGCTCGCCTCACTCCCTCTTGATTCATCCGTTTCTCATCTTATTCCTCGTCTCTCTCTCTCTCTCTCCCCCTCTCTCTCTCTCTCCTCCTCTCTCCCCTCTCTTTTTCGTCGCAGCATCCCGATGCACATCGTTCACGGCTCGCTGGACACGACGGGCCTCTCTCATCGGCCTACCCCGTGTTAAATCGTCTTCAACCCCTCGTGGCGTCCACCCTCGCGCTATAAATTCGCCGCCATTGAATTTCGGGAGTGAGATGAGAATGGCTCGATTCAGGTTGAAAGCTGCACGTGGACCACCATACAAGGCGGACACATTTTTCATCCACGCAATAAAAAAAGAAGATTTAGTCCTGCGGTCAAGCTCTGCGGTCACCGAATTGCAACCAGATTTTTATTTCGTAGACGCGAATGACTGATGCATTAAGAATTATACACGTTTTTTATCTAACCACAGAGCAGCCCCCGACCGCAGGATTCTTGTATAGAGCCGTTTTTTTCCTGACTGACTTTTTTTCTCCAACGTAGAACTTTGCACATTATTTGAGCAAATGATTCTGGCCTTTTTATTTCTTATTTATCTTCTGTAATTATTTCTGACCTCCCTTTGCGTCAACTTTACAAATCGCCCGAAATCTTTCGGGCGATTGTCGTTTTCGAACGGTCTTTTTTTATTACTTGGAGGCGAAGATTATGACCGTGCCCGGGATTTTGTGCCGGCAAGTTTCGCCTTCAGAACGGGCGTTTTATTGAAATTACACATGTGTGGAAGTCTGAGCGAAATGCTGGAATGGAAATCGGATGCATTGCCACTTTCTTCTAAGCATTTGGTCCAACTCTTGGCATCGTGAAGAGAACGCAATGAAGGAACGGCTCGGAGTGATTGAGCTTTTTCGCGAGGGCAATTTATGAAAGAAACTTTTTGAAAAATGTTACAATCATTCAATGCGTGCATGTAATTAATTGTACGTTGCTTAAATTTTGCTCATTTTCTTGCAAAGCTCTCCCCAGACGATGATACCAAACCATATGGCAACTCTGCAAACAGTTAAACCGTTGTAAAAGCGCGGCAGCCGTATGGCGGGGCATTATCCGCTGTTAAGCATTTTGCCCTAATCACAAAATCACAAAATTTGAAGTTAGCCGTCCAGTTCTGACCGCGGAAAGCAGTGGCCGTCCTCATAACGGTCGGTCGAATGAAAACATAGCCGCAGTGAGTGCGAGTGTTAACGAAAGTCCTTCTACCTCGATTTGCCATCGTCCTCAGCAACTGAACATTTCAAGATGCTCTGTGCAACGAATTTTTACGGAAGATCTGCATATGCATTCTTACAAGATCCAATTGACACAAGAACTGTAGCCAGTAGACCAGGTATTGTGTTCCACACATAACCTCCATGTTTGTACCTTATATTAAAATTAAAACATTCGTACTTTTCAAATAAATGATACGTTTTATTAATAAATTAAAATTTCAGGTAATTTTCAGACACCCTTTATATATATATATATATATATATATATATTATATTGGTTGGTTTCCAGCCGTACAGGGTCTTTCCCTTTTTACGTATATACAAATATATATATAAAGATTCATATCAGAGTACATTGAAAAGTAAATCGAAAGAAGATGGATTAAAAACATTAATTTAAACAACGCACATTACACGTACACGCACAAGCAGGCATAGCTTGCGTTTATTACATTGCATTTTTTATTTTCTATTTTAACTTCAATAATTTTGATTTCTAATTTTACCTATATATATATATATACATATACGATTACGCACATCATAAGCGATTGTACAATGTACAAGGGGAAGAGAAGAGAAAAAAGAGACCATTGGCCGAGAATCGAACTTTTCTCTTCTCGTATGGATTTAGCTGGATCTGTTGCCGAGCACGCTTTGTTTGTGCGCTCGATTAGCGTACGAGTGCGAGTTGTTTCGCTTCCTCGTTAATAAGCGGTCCCCTGGCAGAGAGTGTCTCGATCTCGGGGGTCTCATACTTTGAGAGATATTACATACCTATAACTACATGTACTACGTGTATGATCACGTTCGGCACTGGCAACTCGATTTCATACGCTGCCTTCCTCGCGTTCACATTTCCTCCTTTTTCTACCTTTTTTTTTCTCCTCTCGTTTCAAACGAATATGTTCGTTCCCATGACTGAAGCGAGACAATGCGAGCTCTGTGTTTGCGTGGGAGAAATCGAAGGAGAACATTTTAGTTGCTATTGCACTCGATCTGCTGCGATCGATATACTGAGATAGGTATTTCTCGAGCAGTAGGCGCAATGATATGTAGAAATGAAAATGATGGTCAGTCAATTGGATTAGCCCTCTGATTCTGTGATCCAGATGCAGATTGGTGAAAAAAGTGATATCTTGAAATGGTTTTTAAAAAATTGCTCAACGGCGGCTGCATGAGCTCGATTTTCAATGTTTTTTTTCCGATAAGGGTATTGGCGTGACGAGGTTGAGATTTTATACACAATCGATACATAAACTTGGCAAATTTGAGTTTTTTTTAAATTGAAAAATATTGATAAACAGTGAAGTTATTATTATTTGAATAGAGTGCCGCCTTTAATGCGTGGCCAGTCGTCGTGGGTGGAAAATGGAAAATAAAAAATGTACTTTTAATGGGACAATGAAACTTTCGTACGACTGGATACTCTGTTGAAATTTTGAAATCACGGAAATGGCAAGCTGTAGAAAAATCGGTCGATTTTCGACCAGAAAAGACTTTCAATAATTCGTTATTAACTCTTCCTTGGCACACTGGGTCGTTCTGACCCGGACGCATTTGGAATAAAATGCTCACTTGCCCAAAATTGAAAGTTTGCAATAATTTTTACAAGAATTTAATTATATATCTTCCAAATTTTAATTACGCAGACATATTAAGAAATGTTGAAAGTGCATCCCGCATTTTTTCGATAATAACCGACCGAAGGGTTGGTGAGGGCAGGTGGATGCTATCCGGATCAAATTGACCCAGTGTGTCAAACCTGTGGCCAAATATAAGTGTGTCAAGGAAGGGTTAACAAACGGATAACATATCGAATAATCATACAGTCATACGCTAAAAAATGTTGCGAGCTAAGCTCCATTTGAATTTGAACTCAATCGGACAGATAGATTTTCACATACGACTTAAACCATCCCGTAAAACAGTGTCGAGAAAAACGTGAAATAAAAAGGAGCAATCTCAGCCCGGCTGCTCACCATACCGTAGTGGGTGATCTCACTCTTCACAAAAGTCGTCATAACGCGGCCAATTTTTGCAATATTCACAAAATCCTTGCTGCGAGTTGAGTTGAGACCCTTGGCAACGAACCATGCAATAGAAAAATTATATTTTTCGAATTGCAATTTTACGCAGACTTCTTAAGTTAATAATTCATGGAAAATGTTGTCAGTCTGCACAGAACAGATTACTACACCCAACTTGATAACTTTTACATACATCATCGATTTTCTAAAACAAGTCTAAAATGAATTTGCCGAAGACGCCACGCCAGGCACTAAAGGGTTAGAATTCATGGCAAATTAATTAGTTCTCAAACAAATTCTAAGGATTTCGCACCTTTCCGTTTACATACCACCCTCCCCTCTTAGTCCCTCGTTCGTTCTCTCTTTTTCCTATTCTCACATTCGAGATATAGACGTTCTCATGAAATTTATTTACCTCGTACGTAGGCTCGATCTCGCGATATTTTCTCATGCACCCGAAGGCTGCACAAATGCAGCAGCGGGCCAGGACGCAGCGATCATTAATACCCGTTGACCGTTTGGGATGCGAGCCAGTGTATATTAAACACGAATACGTATATATGCGGATGCTGATGCATCGAGAAAGGCGAGAGAGATTCGATTGCCGACTGGCCCTTTCGGGGCAATACATACCGGCATTATTTATGCTTTGATTTATTATAATCGAGCGCCACGACTCGCTCTCCCGCCGCCCCCCTCTCTCCTTCACTCTATTCCCCTCTCCATTTTGATTCGCGCAATCGCGTGTCTTTGCTCATTCAAGGCCTTGCGATTCATTGTCTCTATTAATTATTAAATAAATATTTAATAAATGTTATTCGCTGACTTATCAATATTATAAAATTTGAGTGTCCACGTTCGTTTTTCTTTCTTCATAACTGACATTAAATTCACTCAATCCTCAATGTCACCGCAGTTGTCAGAACCACCTACATCGATTGGCCATGCTGCGACATTTTCTCCAAAAAATAATAACTTTCTTGTTAATTAATATTTTTCAATGAAAAAAAACTCAAACTTGACAAGACTCGGCTTAGTATTAATTGTGTGGCAAATCTCAACCTCGTTATCCCAATACTCTCATCAGATAAAAAGATTGAAAATCGACCTGCTTTTTGGAACTCACGCTCATGCAGACACTCGACATTTTTTTTCGACAAGTTTTACCAATCTGGCTGTTGCAAAAGAATCATAACGGGTAAAGATCATTCCCTCTTGCAGCTTTAATGAAAGTTATAATCACTGATACTATCATTGTTGTTGTTATATTACTTTTCGATTATACTTTCGATATATCACTGTTCCTTTTTTTTGCAATAGCGTTGCTTTCAAGCGATCAGAGCTCGAATGGGATAATGGAAAAAAAGAGACGATTGCGAGTGGTCAATCGAGTGATGTCAATAATTGCGATCTTCTTTTCGTAGCTGATTGTATCTTGGTTCAAGGAAAAACTGAGTTGGCTGAATGGAACGACAGCGAGCCATAGTGGAGTAATAGCAAGAGGTTCTTCTTTTGCCAAGGTGGAGGGAGATCGAGGGAAAGCGAGAGAGGGAGAGAGAGGGAGAGAGAGGGAGAGAGAGAGAGAGGGAGGGAGAGAGAGAGAGAGAGAGAGAGAGAGAGAACTAAACATAGGACATATATACAGTGTGGCTTTCTCGCGAATTCCAATTATTCGGACACAACATCAATCGTCCCCACGGGGTCTTTATCCCCGGCGGAGTGAAGCGCGAACGTCTAATCCGATTGAGATTTCTATCCCATTCTGTCTCCTCAGTGCGCTGAAAGGAACTCGATATTGCGATAAATACGGCAAGAGAATAAAATACTTTGTGGATTGGTGCAGCGGTGGGATCTCTTACCGCGTCGGAGGGGCAAAGTTTCCAAGGATATTGCAAAAAGAGGATAGAAAAATGTGCGACGACAAACGAGCGAGAAATGCGTCGCGGCAGAGGTGGTGGGACGGCTTATTGGTCAATTCGATCTTGGGATGGAGAGAAGGAAGAGAAAAAAAGTGTTACCATTTGACACTCGAGCACGTCGTTGATCGTCGAGGTGAGCACTGAAAAATCGTTTGCACAAGATTTCGAATAGAAAGTGGCGTCGATGACCGAAGATCGTGGCGACGTCGCGCAAAGCTTTCATAATTAACAGTGCACACGAAAATGATTCTGAATTTGGTCGATATGGTCTATTTTGTACATTCCCTACAGTGACTATTTTCGACTCGAATGTATCGCTTTTGACTTATTTCCATGTGGGGAGGAGAACCCACATCTCTGTAGGGATTCGCTAGGGACACTGCACATAAGGAGTCCTCATTGGGGTACAATTGAATTCTACACTGTTGCTGGATGATCGATGCTTGAGAACTCGTGCCGCGTTCGAATCGGAAATATGCGAAAAGTCACGAGAAAAAGCTCGGCATGTTGAAACTTAACCTGCACGCTGCGCGAGCGTGTATGTGACTATACTGAGAAAAAAGATCTTTGATCCAATATCATTGGTGTTAATGAATGAAATTTCGTTGATTCAATTGTAATATTGTTGGTGTAAATAATCGGATTTATTAGTCCACACAAAACGCTATTGACTTTAATATCATGATAAAATAAAAAGTTTTTCTTTTCATTCAAAAGATTTATTATTAGGCGAGAACAATATATTATGGGAACTATCTAAAAAATTATCGCGAACAAATTATATAGTTTTGAATGCATTTTCTGCAACGAACAAAAAAAGCGTTTCAATTGATAACTTAAATATTGTTGATTCGAGTACACAAGAAAAATTGAATTTCGCTCGTTTGTTTCAGATAAAATTTCTATTGAGTAAATATGTTATTTTATTTTTTTCACCATATCTGATATTGATTTTCAAGTACGTTATTCGTTAAAATAATAATATTTTATTTTGATTGAAAAATATTAAGCAAATGTCTGGATTGGTTAAAAAAATTTGGCGAAAATAAAATTTGTTTCTTGCGCATTTGGTTGAAAAAATTCAACCAAATCATGGCCGAGCGCCACCGAAATTATAGGTGTGAGGAAACCCGTAGTTCTCGGAGTAAGCGCTAGAAGCCGCACGCGCACTCTTTTCTCGTAAGCGTAGCGCGAACCGAAAATCTACTTAAACGCCGGAGAAACTAAAGAGTATCGCTTCTTGGCCTGTGGCTAAGATCAAAGTGTCCTTATCAAGATCAATCATTAAATCTCATTAACCTCATTAAGATCAATCTGTCCTTATCAGTTGAATATCTGATATTCTCTTCATGGATATTCCCTTGGATATCTCATATTCTCTCCACTATTATTGTGGATGATCATTCTAATGCTCACTTTTTATTTAGGATTTGAAACAAATTGAAAAACTTACGTTCCATGGCATATTCGTTTCGATGCAGTAAAGAAATAATTAATTTTATTGATTATGTTTTTGTACGAAATAAAAAATGTTGTAGCAACCGCTTAATTATTTCATCCATACATCTATGGATTGTATATAGAATTATTTCAATAAAATAAAACTCTATTTGAAAGATAATTTAGATATTCAGAGAACAGAAGAGCTTTTTCAAATAAAATACTATGTTATTCAAATCAATCACATTAATCAATATCTTACAGTATTGTAACAATCTTATATATCAGTGGCACTCCGCAGCAGCACATTTATTTGGATCAACCAATATATTTTTTTTATTCAAATTGTTTTTTTTTTCAGTGTAGGGATATGTCAAAAGGCAGCAAAATAAGTCTCAAAAGAAAATTACAAACGATATTCAGTGATGTAATCCAAATTAATTTTTAAGATATACTTTTTCAAGCAATTTATACTTTTTCACAATAAGATTTATAATTTGTTAATATCCACTCATTTTGTATATCTATAGTTTATTTGGAAAATTCAACGAACAGAATGCGATGGGATCCATCAGGATTCGTATCGGATTCTGTTGGATAATGTGGGAATCTTTTGGGATGCAAATTGGATTAGCACATAGGATTCCAACGGGGAATCTCGATTCGAAGTCAGTGAATGAGCGAGACGTTTTAGTATAGCCATCCAACGCTATAACCCATTGATTCCCTATCAGAAAGTAGGCACAAGCATGGAAATCCAATTGCAAACCTACGACAATTCCTGCACGGGATTTTGTCATAATCCAACACCTAGGAATCGTCGATTGGCTTGGCTGACAGGATGTGCGGACCATTGACGTCCATAAAAAAAAACACCATTCACCTGTCGAGCCTTTTCTTTTCTCCGAAGATCGCGATCTACCGGCGCTAAATACCGTGTTTCATTTTTTTTTTCTTGCAAATTATTCGATGTGTCAGTGGCCTTTTTGTGCAGAAATTCCTCGGTGAAGTCGCATTTGCAATGTTTCGAACTAGGCTTGGAAATGTTTCGAAAAAGGTTGTCGACGACTTAGCAATCGATTAACGTGACTCCACCGCCGAGGCTTCCTCAATACTGTTCGCGATGTCGGCGATCAACAAAGAAATATGAAAAAGATCTCTTTCTTTTTATTTGTCGAGATGTGGGAGAGGAAAAAAGAGCGACCTTTGCTGCGACGAAGGGGTCGCCCTCGCAGCGCGGGAGTAGGGCATTTTATGCTCGTAGCTGGAAATATTAAATCGCACCTAAATACGTTTTATGTCGACCGCCCAATAATCTCGCAGGATTGAATCTCTCTCGCTCTTGCGGGTCGCGACGACTCTCTGGAGGCGATTCGGCCAGTGATTCCGGTTCTTTCATTTGGCCTTCTTTTTCACTCCCTATCCCCTCTCCCTCTCTCTCTCTCTCCCTCTCTCTCTCTCTCTCTCTTTCTCTCTCTCTCTCCCCCCTCTCCCCCCTCTCTCTCTCTCTCTCCTCCTCTCTTTCTCTTTCTCTTTACGTCTCATTGCTGTGGCATAACGCGCAAAGTCTCGATTATTTCTCGAGTCTTTCCAACGTCTGAACTGTGGAGAGCTCCTCGCGCTAAGCATTGGCAAAACAAAAAGTAATTAATTTCCTCCGTCCCTGACCCTTTTTGCACCTCGTCACCTCGGCTCGCAAAAATACGTAAGCAAAAAACGCTGTTTGTATGGAAAAAAGATGCCGAGTCAATTGTGCATGCATCATGAGAATAACCTCGAAAAAGTGTGTTTCCCTTCAACACCTATTGAAAAAGGAAAACTTGAGTATCACATGTCGATCTATTGTTTGACACGATTGCACTCATCCGATTGCACTTATGGAGGCAGACGTGAGGGATCTCGCGATCGATCGCGCAAATTCCTCGACGGTGCTCGATGTGCAGGTGCGCGTCTTTCAGAAGGCAAGGGAAATATAAAAAAAGTTGAAAGCCAGTAGGAAGCACAACGTTCGTCCATGAAGAGGAAGCTGGTATTAGTCGCGAAGAATTACGAGGCAAGTGATTGAGCGCTGACATTCGTACGATTGCGTGAGAACTTCCGGTTGATTTTCCACACATACGCTGTGGACTGTAGACGTGGGTCTTATGGCGTGGCCACCGGGGACACTACGATTCCCATTATTGTCGTTTCTATATCCATTTTATATCGGTTCTAGTTATAGTCCACGGCTCCACTCGCGCGTGTTTTGAGAATTTTACTTGGATGGATTCCGGGTACGAATTTCAAGGTATGCCGTTTGAATGATGAAACGAACCCGGGTTACTATGAACAAGACTTGTTCTGGATGCCCAGAAAAAAAATACGTTTTTTTATACACTTATTCATACGCCCGTATTTTATAGTCCGTGCAGAAATATAGAGTCCCCAGATCCTACCACATCCCTATAGGGCAGAGATGAGCAAAAAGTAATTACATTGACAATTAACTACTACAATTACTACCGTAATTGACAATTGAATTACTTTGTAATATATTACTGAAGTAACTAGTTACCACAAATACCAAGTGTAATCAATTACTGCGTAATTGAATTAAAAGCTAATCTGATACAAATTAATCGATTACATATTAATTCGAATAATGTAATTGTGCGTGTTAGAAAAGTCTGAGTTACAGTTCTTGCAATTCCCGAGCGCGAGTGGACCTTACATGTGGTAATTCGTGTAACTTGATTAATAATTAAATTAAAATTTAATTTAGTTATTCTCATCACTGCTGTAGGCATTTGACAGGGATGCCACGCGTAGGAAGTCCACATTGGAATCCAAGTGGATCTCGCGCTGATTCCCAATTGACATCGATTGGGAAATTTTTCATTTGAAATACCCAACCGTTATTTGTTGGATCTCCCCAAAAACATGTCCCTTCGCGATCCCGTGCACAAATTTGTTGGGGGATCCCAAGATGCACCCACATCTCTAGAGGAATTCGTCGGGGACACCGCAGATAGAGGATCCTCATTGGCATCTAATTGGATTTCGCACCGTTCCCCCATGAACGAAGCTTGAGAACTCTTACCACGTTCGCATCGAAAGTCTGTGAAAAGCGACGAGGAAAAACTCGGCGCAACGTAAACATAACTTCAACATAACCTGCAAATTTCGTGAGCGTCTACGTGCTCGGATATTAGCGGCCGTCCATAAATTACGTCATTTTGAAACAGGTCTGGTCGTTGGATGACGGTAACGATAATTGGATTATGACAATGGGAAGTATAGGATGATTTCCGAAGGGCGCGGGGGGTAAAAAATTAGCAAATATCGATGACGTCATATTTGGATGACCCCTTATGTCAAAGTACAGTAAAATGAATGACAAACGAAAATAACGGCGGATTATCAGTGATCTCATTTAAGGCGTTACCCCCACTTGTAGCGCAAAAAAAGGCCTTTTTCATGAATTTTTTAAATGATAACTACAAAACTTTTTTAATCGATCAATATACCATCTTAAAGAACACTTATTGAAGAACTTTCAGTAATTTTTTTATTGAAAAATATTACATTGTTTAGTGGCAAATGGCCGTCAATGAAATAATGTTTTTATATACACGGTTTGCGGTGACCAACATTGCGGCGAAGTGGATCATCTGAAAAAAAAAATGCGGATGGATTTAGTCAAATATAAGTATAAACTAGTCTTTAATCAAAGTTTTTAAAAAAATACTCATTTTTCACAAAATGGCGGACAGTCAAAGTTAATGGTTCGACTTTAACGAACAAAAAACGGCCGTTTTTTGGCTATAAAACGGCCATTTTTTTCGAAAAAAAAATCGACCGATTAAAGACTACACTTTTATGTATTAAATAAGCCTGCAAAATTTCAAGAAGATCGGTTCATTAGTGTTCGAGTAATCTTGGTCACCGACTTCAGAAATGCCATTTTGAGAAAAACGCGTTTAAAGTTTCAATTTCCGGTCGTTTACACAACGGATTCTTCTCTTTCAACGCTCATATCTCAGTCAATTTTGTTCGGATCGACTTGAAATTTTCAGGACAAATTCTCAGATACTTATACTTCAAAAAAATGCAATAAAAAAAATCGATTTTTTCAAAATCGCAAGTGGCGGTAACCCCTTAAATCGCTTTTTAGGATGTAATTTTCTGAGTGATTTATACTTTTTGTAAAATCCACTCATTTCGTATATCTATATATTTTGTTTCGAAAATTCAACGTACATAAGGCAATGGGATCCATCGAGATTCGTATCGGATTCTGTTCGATGATGTGGGAATCTTTTAGGATTCTCACATTCAATTCCAATGTAATGTCCCGATTAGAATCCAATGTACGAGCGTGACGTTCTGGTCAAGGGATCCAACGCGTTGACCCATTGTCTCCCTATTAGGAAGTAGGGACAAGTATGGGAATCCAATTGGATCCCCATGCTGTGGGGGATTTCTGCACGGGAGAGTTAAAAAAATACTCATAATCGAACCGTATTATTCTTCCCCATTGAAACCTTTCCCATGTCTCCTATCCGCACTTTGCTAATCTAACCCAACTTCCGTTGCATCCACAGCCGTCTTAAGCTACATTATACCGCATTTTCTGAGGGTACAGGAAAAACCGTGTAAAACGCGTACCGGTATGGACGGTGCCATATTCTTTTGATTCCCTGGTGCACATACTTCTACTCGAGTATTCACAGCACGCTGACAGAAAAATTCTGTTGATATTAACTAAACGCATCTATTTGATTTTTTAAATTTGAATTGAGTCGATTTTTCGTTAAATCAAATTTTCCCCATTGCATTCCGTTATTGGAATTATTTATTTTTAATATTTTTATTTATTCAAATTAAAATCTATTTAATATCGTCCAATAACTAAATATATTATTTAATCGTAATCAATCTGGATTCAATGAAATCGAATTTTCACAGAATCATCCATTCTTCTATTTGATTAAACTGAGTCAGTCTTTATTGCAACACATATCACAGGGGAGTGTGGTTAGAGAGGGTGGAGAGAGAAGAAATAATATATTAATATATATATATATATATATATATATATATATATATATATATATATATATATATATATAGGTTATGTTTGAAAAATCCATAGCATGTTATTCGATAAAACTATCTAATTATCACAATGATATTAACTAATTGATATAGTTTATGTGATACAGCAAATAATTAAAGCAAATTCATTTGGTCTCTTATGCCATATCTACGACCAATATGTTACAAGCACTCGGTAGTATAGGAGCAGCGTGCGTAGCTATGAGTAGGTAGGTTTTAGGTTCGATTCCATATGGGTGAAATATTGTCTTCGAAATTTTTTTTTTTCAGAAAGTCAAGTAATGCCGAGTTACGATACAAAATCATTGTAGTAAAACTCCCAATTAAGTGTATCATTTCATTTTAGATTTATGAAATATTTTATGCACAAAGTACACTTGGATTTACCGTTTACACATGTAAGCAAATAAATATTTATTTTAATCGAATCTTTATTCATTCAATTTGAATATATTTAATATTTGAAAAGAATAGCCGAAACAAAACAAAAAATTGGGACAAATAAGATCGTAGTAGGCCGTGAGGCAAGGAAAAAAACCTATTTGAACTAAATAGATTCTATTTAAATTAAATTTTTTTTTTTGACAGTGCAAAGAATCAGAAGTATAGCCTTCCGCTTACTGGTTGATGCGCCAGTCGGTGCACGGCTAAGCGGTCACCGCTCTGAGTATCGGCCATGCGCAACTGCTTTACTCTGCTTAACTCAAAGTACCACCGGGGCCGAACACCGACCGCCCATCCACCAATGTTGGATATGTACATGTGTGTGTGTGTGTGCGCGCGGATATGTTTGTATGTACGTATATAAAAGAGTCGGACTATGTTATATGGGCAAAGCGCGCTCCACCGGTAGTCACAGTGCTCTGGCATCGGTGCACCAAGGGTCAACTTCCGGCCGTAAAGTTTTTAAGGACTCCTTGCACAGATTCGCTCTCTCTCTGTCTCTCTCTCTCTCTGTCTCTCTCTCTTTCCCCCACCCTCTCTCTCTTTCTCTGTCGTATGCTTTCCATAAATGTGCACCTACACGCTACTCTGTGATAATACGACATGGAACACCATCATTTTCCTCCCGTTCCTCGAGATGCATCGATAAGATAATAATTTGATTTGAAAAAAATGCTATCACTTGGAATAGAAAGTTTGGCCTCGCTGTCTTACGAATCTGGCTGATCCTTCGTCTATTGCCGCGGATAAAACGATCATTACGAAATGTTCAGTCTAGCCGGAAACGATTGGCTCTTTTCGGTACGAATGACAAGCGATGTATATCTACGTGCCCCATAATATTACTTTCTTCAATCTTCATTTTTTTTTGACACTTAAGTTGATTTATTTTCTAAATTAAAATTTACCATTCGAGTAAATTTCGAAGAATTTCGTTAAAATAATGTCGAGAAATAAATATATATATTTTTTCAACTGTTTGTTATCAATTTCACTGCGATAGCAAACAATCAGTTGGATATGGAATTCACAAAAGTAAAGCAGAAAAGACTGATTTTTGTACAGTCCAACGGTAGGAAACTTCAATAACAAGTCAAGCAAGACGACAAAGTTATTTTCTCTGTCGAGAGATTGCGCGAAAATCATCTTTTTTTTTGCTTCTCTGCGACCCGTTGTACCTTTGTCTTAATATTTCCTGGCTCACGTTAGTTCGGAATATGGAGGGATATTCAGGTTCGTTCATTTTGTTTTGAGAAAGCATATGTCTACATGTGTACAGGTGAAAGACGAAGAGAGAGAACGAGTAAGAGAGAGAGAGAGAGAGAGAGAGAGAGAGAGAGAGAGAGAGAGAGAGAGAGAGAGAGAGAGAGAGGGATAAAGACAGGGACAGAAAGACAGGACGGAAGAAAAAAACGGGAGGGAGAGAGGTGGTTCCAAGCGTGGCCATGTGCAAATGCTATATACTATTATACTCGATGTATATGTATATGCAGCTTTTCGCTGCTGCACTCTAACCGTCCTATATAGGTGGGGATATCAAGATTGCGCATTATACGAGCGGCCATAATAGCGGCCACCATTACCCGCTTCCAGGCATTGAAGATAGCGAGCGCAATTATAATCATTACGATGTGAGCGCCGTACAAAATGTACACCCACACACTCACACATATTATATATATATGAATGTGTGTGTATGTATGTATGTATGTATGTATGTATGTATATACACGCACGTCAGGCCGTACAGTTACGCCCCTATGAAATCTCCATACCGTCCGAAGGAAACCGTTTCTTCTCTTATCGACATTCTATCTCGCTATATTGACGCGGACTCGCGGGTCCGCACTTATCGAGTACACGTCCTGACCGCTGACAAAGTAAAGCACTCGATATGCAAAATTTTGCATCAATTTCCAGTTTCGAATAGATTAATAATCAGTTAGTAATTTGTACTCGTGATACACTGAAAAAAAATAACTTGAGTTGACCTAATTCGTAATTGGATGATATTGAGAAATTATTTATTGAAAAATGTATTAAGTCATTTTGGGTTATTTCGAGACAAATATATATACTGTTTATTTCCTGAGTGCCAACATATATCGTTGCGGGTTTTTACCTATCGCCATTTCCAATTGAACCCGTTCCTATCACTTCCTACCCGCACTTCGTCAGTCTAACTTAACTTCCGTTGCGTCCACAGCCCTTTTAAGGGGGGGCTACTGTGACGACCCGCAAATCTGGATTGTGTGATAAAATTAATTTCGAAGGAATAATTATGATGATTGAAAAATCATTTGGACAGTTATTTGTATGTACATTAATGAAGTTGTGTATTAAATTTCATATAAAAATATTAATAACTGAAGAAGTTATTAACAACCTTGCGAAGAACCTTTGAACGTGAGGAGCTGAACGGTGTACTTGATTTTGGCCACTCGGCTGGTTCAAAGCAAACGAGTTTTTTTTCTGCGAATGGATAAACTTGGTTAAGACATGAACAATATTTTTCTTATTATCGCGTTTTAATAATAAAAAAGCGTTGAATTTCTTTTTTCAATTTTTCGAAGAAAAATAGCATCATTATTAATAACTAATGAATAAAAATGTTAAGAAGAAAAACGTCGGTCAAGACTAAACTACTATGACACTGAATAAGTGTGCCAAATTTCAAATCAATCCGTTTATTAGATGTCGAGAAATCGTGTCCACCGTTTTGAAGAACATAGTATCGAGAAAAAAAGCGTTTTAAATTTTACTAGTAGCTCTATAGTTCTAATATTAAGTTTACCTTCAATTTACGATTCTTGCACCATATATTGGACTTTCCTCTTCAATTTGAGTTGCCTCAAGCAACGAACGGGTGTTAGTCATTTTCACAGTAGCCTAACCCCTTAATAGTACACTACACCACATTTGACGAGGGTGCTGGGAAAGTGTAGAAAACTCGTAACGACGTAGATGGCCCCATGTTCATGGTGTTGAAGTTAGCATCGTTGGAATGCAACGAAACTTCGTCTTAAGGCGTTACCCCCAATTGTAGCGCAAAAAAAGGCCTTTTTCATGAATTTTTTAAAAGAAAACTACAAAACTTTTTTAATCGATCAATATACCTTCTTAAAGAACACATCTTGAAGAACTTTCAGTAATTTTTTTATTGAAAAATATTACATTGTTTAGTGGCAAATGGCCGTCAATGAAATAATGTTTTTATATACACGGTTTGCGGTGACCAACATTGCGGCGAAGTGGATCATCTGAAAAAACATGCGGATGGATTTAGTCAAATATAAGTATAAATTAGTCTTTAATCGAAGGATTTTAAAAAATATTGATTTTTCACAAAATGGCGGACGGTCAAAGTTAATGGTTCGATTTTAACGAAAAAAAAACGGCCGTTCTTTGGCTATAAAACGGCCATTTTTTTCGAAAAAAAAATCGAACGATTAAACACTACATTTTTATGTATTAAATAAGCCTGCAAAATTTCAAGAAGATCGGTTCATTAGTGTTCGAGTAATCTTGGTCACCGACTTCAGAAATGCCATTTTGAGAAAAACGTGTTTAAAGTTTCAATTTCCGGTCGTTTACACAACGGATTCTTCTTTTTCATGCTCATATCTCAGTCAATTTTGTTCGGATCGACTTGAAATTTTCAAGACATATTCTCAGATAGTAATACTTCAAAAAAATGCGATAAAAAAAAATCGATTTTTTCAAAATCGCAAGTGGGGGTAACCCCTCAATTCTTTCTTATTAATTTATTTTTATTATTATCGAAAATACTATTTTTGCAAATTTTAGTTACACATTTTGCATAAGAATCTTGAACAATGCTCCAGTAATTTTCGTAGCCTAGATTTGCAAAAAAATACGACAATAAAAAAAAGGTCGCACCCCAACGATGCAAACTTCAATACCACCCATATTCTTCAGATTCTCTGGAGCACAGATTTTAACTCAAATATGTACAGCAAGGTCTCTAAAGCATTCACCTTCAGTTGACTAATGGATGCGCGAGCCATCTACCAGTGTCCATTAGGTTACTTAAATAATTATTTTATGGGTTATTTTAAGGTTCAATTTCAATAGGTTACATTCCTTCGTGTTATAACGTTGACATGAATTTAACGTTTTATTAGATTTGATTCATAGCTTAGGATAGGGCCTCATTCTAATAGGTCACATTTATTAATATTATTATTATAAAGTTGGATTTTATTTAACATATTATTTTAAGTATTTATTCCGTCGAACTAACGAGTACTCTTAATAATCGAATATTTTCGCGTCTCATCTTAATGTTAATGCATCGTAATGATAAATGTCGTTCGTTTATTTCCATTTTATTGTACATCGTGATGGCATTAAACAAGACAAAAGCCGAAAAATTGTGGACGCTCGTATCAATTCGTTCTCGAATGGCCCATGTAAGGTACGAGGACTGTGATTGTACTCGACATACGTGGACTTATTTTCCCGCTATTCTAATGGCTCCGCATCATTTTATTGTGCGTTATCCACGGAACTATGTATTTACGAGGCAGGCAGGAATATTTAATTTTTTTTCTCACCGAGATTTCCGCCTTTCATTACGAGCTGAACGTAAAAGGAGCTGCATTTTTTCGTTCTTTTTTTTCTAATGAAAATATCGAGTACGGTGGTCGTGAATTAGTATGATGTTAAAAAAAAAACTGCGAGCGAGTGTCGGAAACGGAAGGATAGACGGTGGTGTGTGTGAGTGTACGATGGCATTCTGCCAGTATACCCGTTATCGTTATGCGCTTTTATATTATATCTATAGAGTGCCTATTACGACGCGATAAAAGTGCATCGCTTATCTACGCGAGCATGGAGGTAGCGCAGTCGTTAAATGAAAATTTCGATCGAGCCACTCCACGGTCACTTCGTGCACTCGTATGTGTACGAGGAGTGTACTCAAAATGAATTGAAAATAAACGAGAGGCATTTTTTTTGTCTAGGGCTCGAAGATCCCTGAACTGAAGGGTTTGATTGGCATGAACTAAGGGATCATCACGAAAAATAGCCAATTTTTGCGATTTTTTTCAGGTGGATGGGACAAGCTGATCGGTCTAATTTTTTTTTATCGAAGCACCGATAAAGAATGCAAAATGATTTTTTTTTAATTTTTTTATTTATTGATTAACATTGGTTTTATTTGCGGAAAATTGCGTGGAAAAAAATGATGTCCCATGGTGGCCAGGATTGTTTTTCAGTGGAAAACCGATTTTTTTTATACATCTTACGATTTTCGTACTTTCAAAAATTTCAAAAAAGTATCCGGTAATACGTTTGAAAATGTTATAATTTATGCTCTGTTCCAATTTGAGGTGAATTGGGATTATTAGGCTAATAGATTTCGAAAAATCTATAAGCCTAGACGAAAGAAACTTTTTGGCAGATGTCACAATCGTCTACTCCATAACTGTACTCTAATTAATAGCAACTCACTCAAATTCTACTTCTTTTATCTCGGCTCTCCCATAAATTCTTGGCAAACCGTATGACGCCGCTGCGACCAGTGCAACGGCTCAAAAATGGCGGCGGTCATGCGGTGGCGCACTCACAAGAGTTTCTATCTTAATTGACATCCAAACAAATTTGGTGCCGCGATAATTAAAAAAAAAACACTTTTACTGGCAATGTGTGGCCCGCCCTACACATTGTCACTTCCGGCTGATCCTTTACATCTGGAAAATACGTTCGGACATCTAAATTACAGCTACTTTTGTCCAGGATTGTACTCTAAAACTTTACTTTAAATAGGTTTTGCAAGTTTTTTGTAGGTAACTTTTTTTAACATTCGAAATTCCACCTTTTTTGCTCCATTGGACCAGTGTGTCCTTTGGCTATCAAATGTATAAGAAAGTCAAGCCCTCCCCCCCAGTTTTATATATTCTTTTTAAATGTCAAAGTAACCTTGAGTGTGAGGTTTCTTTGGAAAAGCATTGAAATGCAACTTATGTCAAAGACTAAGGGTTACTTTGACATCATTTTGATCAAGAATGTAATATTTTATGCATTATACATGGAATTTAAAAAAAACGATTCATTATAACCAAATTGTCATCATTATTAAAGCAGTAGAACCCGAACAATTTTCGTCCAATCGACTTGAAATTTTTCACTGTAGCTTCTTAGATTGCTTTGACAGTCAAGTACGAGCGCTTTTCTCGATGAATCGAAGATTGTAAAAAATATACCACTTTTCAGATGAAAATCATGGTCGATAAAACGTACTTTTTTTCAAACTCGTCTCTATTTGTCTTTTAATTATTTTTAAATTCCCCCCGTACTTGATTGCTCAAAATAATATAATTATCGAAAATATTTCACTCTTAGTTCCGGGAATAAATTTACAGTTCTACTGCGTGCCGCGGAGAGGGTTGACGGAAAAACAGTAGTGCTATAGTGACTCGTGCGCCGCCATTTTGTGTACTTCTGACAAATAATTTTTTTTTACATACTTCGATATATACCTCATAAAACCTCAAAGCTTTTTTGACTATGTATTTTATTCCTTAAAAAAAACCAAAGAAAACGGTCGAAAATGGGCAGTTACAGTGGAGGGTAGGGGTTTCAGCGTGAAAAAAAAACACTTTTTTGTGAATTTTTTTCATCTATATGGACAGCGTAAATTGATTGAAACCTTTTGTACATTGTTAAGTATCATTTCAAGAACATTCTGTGAAATTTTTACGCGAAAATATCCACAAACAAGCCGATGACACGTTTTTTTCGAAACCACTTTTTCAAAGTCCGTGTTCATTGCCATTTGAAAACTACATGACCGATTTATTTCAAACTTGGTACACACTTTCTACGTATAAAATTCCTTCCCTCAACGGTTAGTTTGAGATTTTTTTTTACATTGAGGGAGTTTTCCACCCCCAAAATGGCGGAATTTTTTGTGAGAAATGACACTTTTCACTTTACGTGGCCACCAAAAATTTAAAAAGGAAAAAAAAATTATCAATGTCCGTTGGGGGAGGTATTTTATATGTAGAAAGTGTGTACCAAGTTTGAAATAAATCGGTCATGTAGTTTTCAAATGTCAGTGAACAGGGACTTTGAAAAAGTGGTTTCGAGAAAAACGCGTCACCGGCTTATTTGTGGATATTTACGCGTAAAAATTTCACGGAATGTTCTTTAAATGACACTTAACAATGTACAAAAGGTGTCAATAAATTTACTCTATCCATACAGGTGGAAAAAAAATCGCAAAAAAGTGTTTTTTTTTTCACGCTGCAACCTCTATCCTTCCCTCAAGGAAGCATTTTACATCAAAATATCAAGTACCTGGGGACCTGGGGAGCTATTATAGGCACTTAAGGCGTTACCCCCACTTGTAGCGCAAAAAAGGCCGTTTTCATGAATTTTTTTAAAGAAAACTACAAAACTTTTTTAATCGATCAATATACCATCTTAAAGAACACATCTTGAAGAACTTCCAGTAATTTTTTTATTGAAAAATATTACATTGTTTAGTGGCAAATGGCCGTCAATGAAATAATGTTTTTATATACGCGGTTTGCGGTGACCAACATTGTGGCGAAGTGGATCATCTGAAAAAAAAAATGCGGATGGATTTAGTCAAATATAAGTATAACCTAGCCTTTAATCGAAGGATTAAAAAAAATATTAATTTTTCACAAAATGGCGGACAGTCAAAGTTAATGGTTTGATTTTGACGAAAAAAAAAATCGAACGATCAAAGACTACATTTTTATGTATTAAATAAGCCTGCAAAATTTCAAGAAGATCGGTTCATTAGTGTTCGAGTAATCTTGGTCACCGACTTCAGAAATGCCATTTTGAGAAAAACGCGTTTAAAGTTTCAATTTCCGGTCGTTTACACAACGGATTCGTCTCTTTCAACGCTCATATCTCAGTCAATTTTGTTCGGATCGACTTGAAATTTTCAGGACATATTCTCAGATACTTATACTTCAAAAAAATGCAATAAAAAAAATCGATTTTTTCAAAATCGCAAGTGGGGGTAACCCTTTAATGATACTTAAAATTGTCATTGAGATCAAAGTCAACTTCAGCAACATTACAATCAACTTCAACAACATTATGATAAACTTGAACAACAATTTGTTGTTATTCCCCGCACCCGCCGCCCGCCACAGGAGGTCAAGCGGGCTCGCTGCGCACACATTTAAAACGTATTTTGGCGCTCTGTCAAAGTTACCCTGAATGTCAAATTAACCCCGTTTTACGTATATCTCCCATTCTTGAAACGTTTTCTTTTTAGTTTCTACATACTCGCGAAAATTGGCGAATGATTTCGTGATGTTTCGATCGAATCGATACACGCGGAAACAACGGCGGCGCGGTGTTCCTGGTGCACGCAATTCTTATGCGTTTTTTCCACCGAGTTTTATTGCTTCAAGCGGCGCAGACAAAATCGATCTCGCGCTCGCGCTTCGGCCATTCACAATGAAGGCAGATCCAATGCGCCGCACAAGACTGTATACATACTAAAATCATTCGCGTGCGACTCTAGGTGCACTTTGAAGTATGTCTATAGGATGTGAGGATAACGGCAGCAAGAGCAGGTGTATCAGTACTCTCGATCGCCCGGAAGAAGGATTTCGCGAACTCGCTCGCGCCCGCCAGTTATCTCGATCTCTTGGTTTTTTTATGCATTGTTTTTTTACGCCCTCTCTCGCGTATCTCCCGTCGTCCACCCCCCCCCCCCCTCTTGTTCTCTCTCGTCTTTTATTCCACTTGCTCGCGGAGCGTTCTCGCGCCGCGTTATTCTGTGTGAGGCGGTATGGGCACAGGGCAGGGAAAAAGGCAACTCGCGCTTCGATAATTGTCGCTCGTAAAATCTAGCGAGTCGCACCCCCGAAAGGTACAGCGTATATAACAGCTATATATATATATATATATATATATATATATATATATATATATATATATATATATGTATATATGTATGTATGTATATATGTATATATGTATATCTTAGGTTATAAGAGGGATAATAAATATATGTATATATTATATATATATATATATATATATATATATATATATATATATATATATATATATATATATATATATATATCGGTATTTTGTTGTTTTGACGAAGCAAAAAAGTATTAGCACGTTTGAAATGAAATCTCGTTAATAATCAGATCTATAGGTCAATTTTGCAAAGTGTTTTTAAGTGTTTTGCTAATTTTGTCAAACAATCCCGATTCGCCAGGTCTTTAATGAATAGGATCGTCAGATAATGTGTTAAGGAGGTTGTAGCGTTAGCCACAATACAATATTTAAAAAAATATATATGTTATTGTGTAGACTGAGTGTTGATGAATTTATGAAATTTTTTCACCACAGAACACCAAAGATAAAAATTGTTCAAGGGGTCTTCTTACTTTAGACACTAAAAAAAGGCTATTTTCATGAATTTTTTTGATAGGTTGATATTGTAGATATCGATATTAAAGTTGTTAGACTTCATAAATACACTTTCGAAATAAATAAATAAATTTTTGTTATGTATTTTGTGCAACCCAAACAAACTTTAAATGTATTGAACATGAAAAAATATAAACATAAAACTTAAACTTGAATATAAACATGAAACTTAAACATAATTTTAAAGAAATGCATTATGTAACTTGCAATGATGCATAATGCAAACTTTAAACGCGTTCTTCTCGAATCAACCTTTTTCGACGATTTGTTGATAAAATCTTCGAAACTAGTCGACCGATCCATATGAAATTTTAACCTCATTCTTTACAACTATAGGTATAGCGCACATCAAGGATTTTTTAAATTTTAATATTGACCTTTTTTGCCAAAAACAGTGAAAAAATACGTGTTTTTTTCGAAAAATGTGCGTCGTTTTGTTATTTTTGCATATACAAAAAATCGTATGATCTGCGCTACAGTCATTTACATACTGAATCTAAAACCGTTTGATTTTTGGTTCGGATGATCCATTTCCGAGATTTCATCAACAGCGTAGACCTACATTTTTTTTAGGATATTTTTAATTACCATTTTCGTTTATAAATAGTCACTTGAATAAATAAATCATTTCATCTTAAATGTATTTCGAAAGTGTTTTTATTTATACCAATTTTATTATACCTTTTATACCAATATCTAAAATATAAACGTATCAAAAAATGCATGAAAATAGTCTGTTTTAGCGTCTAAAGTGAGAGTACCCCTTAATGTATGTAACTGTTGGAGTTACGGCACCCAAACCTGCCTTACCGACCAGGCATCTGCGCTGTGGCGTTACCATCTGTCGCGGACGTTACTCACACGACCGTCTACGCTATGACCTTCTACTGTTTTTACGTTACCTTCTTGTTTGTTTTCGTTGGATACTCAACGCCAAGCCTAACTGTCTAAAATAATAAAAACGTTTTCATCCTCAAGGGTGTGATCACGGAAATAGTTTGATTCTCCCAAACTCGATTTTCCTTCCCGCGCGCACAACAGGTTATGGGCCCAGTGCCGCGAAAACCCGAGTGAATCCGTGAGAATCGATTTAGCAAAATCGACACACATGGCAAGTTTATTTTTCGGTCCATAAAATCGATCCTACGCGTTCGTTAAAAAAAAAAAAAAAGGAGGAACGTTGACGGACATGGCGTTCACGCACTCTATGCGAATCGAGCCACTAAATAAAGACAATTATGACACGTGGCGCATTCAAATGCAAGCGTTGCTCACTCGCAACGACTTGTGGAATTATGTGTGCGGAACGACACCAAAACCGGAAGTCGGTGCAACGACCGAAAATCTGCGAAAGTGGGAAACGGACGACGAAAAGGCAAAGGCGGACATTATTTTGTCGATAAAACCCTCGGAACTCAAACAAACGAAGGATTGCAGAACATCGAGAGAGCTGTGGCTCAAGCTTCAAAGAATCCACCAATCGTCTGGACCGGCGAAAAAGGCGACACTCATCAAACAACTCACGCTACATCGAATGGACGAAGGAGAAGATATCCATGATCATCTCTCAAAATTCTTCGATACCGTCGATAGACTGGGTGAGATGGAAATTGAAATCAATCCTGATCTTTTGTGTGTGATGCTGCTGTACAGTTTGCCGCGAAGTTACGCCAACTTCCGATGCGCCATCGAGTCGAGGGACACGCTTCCAACGCCGGACGCGTTAAGGCTGAAAATCCTTGAGGAAAGCGATTCAAGGCGGAACGACGACAAAGAAAGCATCTCCGGGGCGATGTTCGCGAAAGGGAATACGAAGAAAAAGAAGGGGCATTATCAAAAACGTGGCGGAAGAGAGGACACCACGGAAAAGAAGGAGACATTCAGATACAAATGTCACCGCTGCCGAAAGATTGGCCACAAGGCATCGGAGTGCACGCAGGACAATCGAAAAGGTAACGACGCGAATACTGTGAATCAACTGTCACTCAGTGCATTCGTCGGCACCGTTTCGACCGCCAGGACATTCGCCGCCGAGGCATCCACTAGCACCGAGACCTGGTGCGTGGATAGTGGATGCACGACTCATATGTGTCGTAACAAAAGTCTTTTCACTAACAATTTCACGGAGAAAAGCAACCAGGTGAGTCTCGCCAGTCACGCCTCCTCACATGCCACAGGTAACGGATCTGCATCTTTTAACGCAAAATTCAACGGTCGAGTAAAACGTGTTGCTTTAAATGACGCTCTACATGTTCCCGACCTACGACTGAACCTACTGTCGGTCGGAAAAATTTGCGACAAGGGGATGAGTATCGTGTTCGAGAGGAGCGGAGCGAGGATCGTAGACGAAAACCACAATACGGTCCTGAGGGCGCAGCGTACGGAAAATGGTCTCTATTGCATTCAGTCTGCGTTGAACGAGAGCAACGCAGCTGCTGAATCTCAAGGAAATGCTGACGAGTCACCATCCACTGTGGAATGTCATCGGCTGATGGGCCACCTTAACTACAAGGATCTGGTAAAAGCCGTACGAGAGGGAGCGATAAAAGGACTCAATCTCGGAGGTTCTACAAGAAGCAAAACTTGCGAAGTGTGCACGAAGGCAAAGATGACCAGAAGACCGTTCGAGGAAACAAGCTCGACTCGAAAAACAGACGTACTGGACATCATCCACTCGGACATTTGCGGACCGATGCGCAACGAGTCTCTCGCAAAGTCTAAATATTTTATCACTTTTATAGACGATGCAACAAGGTGGTGCGAGGTTCGATTTCTACGACGGAAGAGCGAAGCCCTGAAGGCATTCAGAGACTTTAAGGCGATGGCGGAAAATCAGACTGGTAAGCGCATAAAACACTTGCAAACAGACAACGGGCGCGAGTACCTCAGTAACGAATTTGAGGAGTTCCTGAAGAGCAACGGCATCCGACGGCGACTAAGCGTACCCCACACGCCGCAACAAAATGGCATCGCCGAACGCAAGAATCGAACTCTGTTAGACATGGCACGATGTCTGATGATAGAGTCGACCGTACCCGCATTCCTTTGGACCGAAGCCGTCAACACGGCCAATTTCTTGCGGAACAGATGCCCCAGCAGCGCCCTGGACGGTAGAACGCCACACGAAAAATGGACGGGCGCCGTGCCGAACTTACGCCAACTGAGACTCTTCGGTAGTGAAATAGCTACGCTCAAACTCGGACCAGGAAAGGATAAGTTCGAGGCTCGCTCGCAGAAGGCGATTCTCGTAGGATACTCGGAAGATTGCAAGGGCTACCGCGTTTGGTTACCCGAAAAACGACGGATCGAGATCTCACGCGATATAAGAATCGTCAATGCCAACCCCATCGGAATCTCGTCAAGGGAGACTCCCTTGATCGAGGAAGTTCGCTCGGAGGGAGACGAGATGGCCAACGAGGAAGTGATATTCCCACAAAAACCGTGCGAGATCATGAATACGAGCGATGCCGACGAAACCGAGTGGGAGAGCTGCGGCAGCGAGGACGCGGAACAGACCCAGAACAGTGACACTCCCAAGCTGAACAGGAGAGGAAGAGGAAGACCCCGCTTGGCCCGAACAGGCTCCAGGGGGAGGCCCCGAAAACTGTTCCATGACGCCGATCCTCAATCGAAACCTTTCGACGTTGCAGGTGTGAGCGAGGTACCTGTTCTGCAAGCCCTCCACGGACCGGATGCCGAGGATTGGAATCGCGCGATCGCTTCCGAGCTAAGATCGATAATTCAAAACGACACGTGGGAAATAGTACCTCGACCACGGTCTGGGAAAATCATCGGCAGCCGAGTGGTACTGCGGTATAAGTTCTCTCCGGCTGGAAACATCGAGAGATACAAGGCGAGAATTGTGGCGAGAGGATTCGCTCAAATACCAGGCGTAGATTTTGATGACGCGTTTGCGCCGGTCGCACGATCGGAGTCGATACGTCTGATAGCTTCGTTGGCCGCGCAGTACGGTATGAGAATGCATCACTTTGACGTTGCTACGGCATTTCTGAACGGGGACCTGAAGGAGAGGGTGCACATGGAAGCTCCGAGTCACATCGTGGAAGGCTTGCACATGTTGAAGAACACCGAACCTCAGGAAAGCCCCGTTGCACAAAAGGCCACTCAAATGATCCGCGAACTAGAGGTGGGAAATAAGGTATGCCTTCTAAAGAGAGCCCTGTATGGGCTTCGTCAAGCTGGCCGGTGTTGGTATGAAAAGTTGGCCGCTACGCTGTCCGCATTCGGTGTGAAGAAATCATCGGCAGATCCTTGCGTGTTTTTCAAAAGCGACGAACGAGGACTCGTCCTAATCGCAACGTACGTGGACGACATTCTCGTTGCCTGCGAGGAAGACTCCACGGCAAAAGAGATATACCGTCATCTGGCAAAAAGCTTCGAAATCAAGGACCTCGGACACGCACATTCCTGCCTCGGAATGGAATTTCGTCAAGAGAAGGATGCAATTTCGATCAACCAACGTAGATACACTGAGAGCATCCTGCGACGCTTCGGAATGATGGAGTCGAAGCCCGTCTCCACTCCTCTGGAATCGGGCCTAAACCTCGAAATTTCGGACAGAACGGAAGTCGCGGAATCAACGCATCCGTACCAAGAGATCATAGGCTCGCTCATGTATCTTGCCGTGAGTACCAGGCCAGATATAGCGCACGCAGTGAACTACTTGAGCCAGTTCAACACCTGCCACGAGGAGAAACATTGGACCGCGGCGAAGCGAGTGTTGCGCTATTTGCGTGGAACGCCTGACCTCGGATTGAGGTACACGAAGAAAAATCCCAAAATGGAAGGATTTGTGGACGCCGACTGGGGGAATTCCCCGACCTGTCGACGGTCGTACACAGGATACGTCTTCACTTTCAATGGATGCCCGATATCATGGGCCTCTCGAAAACAGAAGACGGTCGCTCTTTCGTCCACAGAGGCCGAGTATATGGCGTTGGCTGAGGCCGCCAAGGAAGCTCACTTCCTCCGAAGGTTTCTAGTGGAAATCGGGATCGATAACGGGACGAAAATAACGCTCTTCTGCGACAACAACGGTGCCAAAAAACTCGCAGAGAACCCAGTCTTCCACGCCCGCACTAAGCATATCGATATAAAGCACCACTTCGTACGAGAGGCGCTGGATAACGGGATCATCGACGTTAGACACATTGCCACGACGGAAATGGCCGCGGATTATCTGACAAAGGCAGTACCCGGCCCGAAACATCAGCATTGCCTGAGAATCCTGGGCCTGATCGATTAGTGGTCATGCCGACCGCCACCACATCGAGGGGGAGTGTTGGAGTTACGGCACCCAAACCTGCCTTACCGACCAGGCATCTGCGCTGTGGCGTTACCATCTGTCGCGGACGTTACTCACACGACCGTCTACGCTATGACCTTCTACTGTTTTTACGTTACCTTCTTGTTTGTTTTCGTTGGATACTCAACGCCAAGCCTAACTGTCTAAAATAATAAAAACGTTTTCATCCTCAAGGGTGTGATCACGGAAATAGTTTGATTCTCCCAAACTCGATTTTCCTTCCCGCGCGCACAACAGTAACTTTGCGTGCAGTTAGATGGGCAAGACGTTCATGCTACAAGTGATGTATTTTTTTTTTTGGCTATTGAGAACCAAGATGAACCATTTCTAACAACGGATTTCTAACCCTTGTAAACATTTAGGCGAAAAAACCCATCTTGCCTATCGTAAACCTTTTATATTCAATATTGAACCATCAAGGTCTGATGAAAAATTACGAATCTTGGCTGGCCAATGAAGAGCATTGCTGTCAACCACAAAGTCCGCGATCTTGCTGTACTTTGGCAACACTCCATATTAATTAATACTAAAATAAATAATCTCGTGACATAAATATAAATAGGATTAATTATAAATTACTCGAAATTTTATTCTGAGTGGTATAAAACAATTCGCTGACGCAGTTTTTTTTCTTCATAATAATCATCAATAATGTGAATACTTCTTCAAGTTGGTAGTAATACAGAAGTTTTTCTTATTTACGTAATAGAAATATAATGATTCATAATTTTACCCTCTAACTATATATTTTATGAAAAATTAGCATCTGTAGAATGTATCCATACCTTGTATGCATTTTTTAAGGTTAATTGAAGAAAAAAAGTTCACAAACCGCTATTTGACTCAACTGTACTCAATGGACTCAAATGCAATGAAAATTAATTTGTTGGCACGATGTTTTTTTTCGTCAGACTTGGGCTACTGAAGAAGTGCATATGTTATTCAGAATCATTATAGCGTTGCCAGCTAAATTTACAAAAAAAAAAAAATTGTATAGTAGCGAAAATCAATGAGAAAAAGAAAAGTAAATTTCATTGCATTCCAACGATCCAAACTTCATCGGAATCGTGCACCCTCCCTGATGCAATTGAGGTTCTTTTTCTCGAACTACCCATGAGACTTGTCAGGTGGTAATATCTTGCAACGCATTTTCTAATTATTCTTTTAAAACGTCCGAGAAACCGGATGAGACCGTACCGATATTTTTTTGAAAATTATTGAAAACCTCGTCGTGCTTGCGAGAAAAAAAATGTTTATTTATCGTTACGATAAAAATTGTGGCCTTATTTTACTTATGGTTACGATAAAAGAGGTTATGGTTACGATAAAAAAATTATGGTTACGATAAAAAAATTATAGTTACGATAAAAGAGGACCAGTAATCCTCCGAGTTTCCAATTTATTTATCGATTCTGATGCTCCAGCGAACGGCTCGGAGAAGGTGGGAAAAATTGCGACGTGGGATATATTTTATTGAAGTTTTGCAGGCGACAAGTTGGTGGCAACGAAGCTGATGAAATTAGTCACTATTTATTTAGCTTATCGTTGGTCAATATATTTTTTTTTCTGAAAATACGTTTCTCAATTAACCCCAGGCTGGCTTGGGTGTACGACTGGATAAGCATAGAAGAAAGCATGCTCGTAGGCTGGCCTCATTTTATTTTCACGCAGAAATATTCACGCTTGTAAACGTATGTGAGGATCGTTCCGGGTCACCGTGTATGTTGCGGTGCGTAATATACGTACATGCCCATATCTGTATATACGTATATGTGTATCGGCGCACGTGCATATATAATAGAGAAATAATATGCCAACGCATATCTAATAACAATCAGTGAGCACAGTACGCTTCGCAGACACTCACTGTCGCGCATAACGAAAGCTTTTCAATTCGGAATGGCCTAGGATCAGTTTTATTGCAGTAGGCTTTTGTGTGAAAAAAAAAACGGCGCGTGTTGATGCACATTTATGAGAGGATTGGTACTAATATTAGGAGAAGAGGCGATGTGGTGTTAATTTCACAAAATGATCGAATTTTTATTGACAATTAAATTGGGATTTTGATCGAGTTTGTTTGTATTTATTGATTTTTATTGATACGCGGGGACACGCCGTCTATTTACCTGTTGGAAATTGTCCCGTTGAAATTCCTTTGGATTTCGTTTTTGGTAATTCCATTTTGGAATCTTTGGATTTTTTTTTAAATTTTCTTGAAAGTGTCCTGAAACAACCTGTCTCGAAAATGAATTTTCGAGGCGGTTTCCTTTCGTAGCATTTCAATGAAAATGTTGAGAATAAACTTTCCGGAAACGATCTTTTTGGTGAAGGCATTTTTTCCGGAATAAGTTTCCACGAATAAAATTAGTCTATGGAGAAATTGATTTCTTGGTGGGATTTTTTTAATTCAATTAAAATGGAGCAAGCGTTGACTCTAGCTAACAATAAGATGAACCAGTGAATCTTCCCCTTTTCCTGGAGAGAAAAAATCGTTAGTTTTGAAGCCAGTGGGGAAAACAAGTGTCGAGGGTTTTCACTTAAACAATACTGACGATTTTTTCTAAAATATTGCGAATTGATGCCGCTTGATTCATTTTTGCTTGGACATGACTACTGTTCGAAGTCCATGAAAACGATTTCGGACAATGTTCGAGTCAATATTCGATCGATTTTCTGACTAAATTTTCTTGAATTAATTGTCCCAATCAATGAATTTAAACTATCGCTGTATTGGTTCCTAAGTTCCATTCGTAATTATATGTAAAGTCTATTAATTAATTATATTATTAAGGTATCATTAAAACTCTGAATTCTACCAATTAGTTCTGAATATTTTTCAAAATTCATTGGTTTTTTTCTTTTCCGAACATTTTAAATATACCGCGGCGCAAATTGGAAAAAATCTACCGCGGGCGCAATTTCGGGAAAACGGTAATTTAGAAACTAAATACATAAGTTTCGACTTGTTCTCTTAAGAGACATGATAATTGCAACAAAATTTCGTCGAATCGCCCAAAAAAACATCGAATTTACGATAACTCGATTGATAATCATTAATTGACTTATTTTACATGAGCAAGTTCGTGCTCGATGTAAATCGAGTTTCTTTTTATAAAATTCATTTTTCATTTTTGGGTACATGAATGGGAAGAAGATCGCGATACGACGTCAATGAGCTGTACCGCCCATTCATCTAACAGTTTCATGGGTGATCAGTTTTTTCTATATATATGTATATATATATATATATAGGGTAGCCCGAAAAGTGACATCGTAAAGTAAAATCTAGATGCCCCGTACCAATACCTAAGCGAATCGCCCCCATGTATGGTCTACGATCTTTTTAATTTTTCGAGAAGAAGTGTTTTAATTTTTTTCTTCTCTTGGATGTATGTACTTTCCGCGCGATTTTTAAAACTTATGTTATCATTATGAAGTGCACCGCGCAATGACCAACTAAAAAACTAACGTATATGCATTCGATTTTTATCGAAAGTTGAAAAAATAGCTTCAAGAGGGACAGTCACTTAGCTGCAGAAGATTAAAAAAATATTGATACCAGTATAAATGACTCCCAATCGCTTTTAAAAACTTCCATGAAGGAACATCACTTAAGGTGGGAGTCTGAATTAGAAGGTCCGAAAAACCGTTTTTTTTATTGCTTAAATCGATAGATAAACTATCCAAGAATATATTTACAAAGTTACAGAGGTCAATTGTAAATATTTTCGAAGATACAAGGCCAAAAGCAAATTTGTTTATACATTTTAATTATACATGAAAAGGTACCTCAATGTTAACTGGGCAAACTTTTTTTTCTCTTCTAAAAAAATTCCCGAAGAAACGTTTTCTTTGGATGACGTTGAAGGTTGCATCGTTGAAATGCAACGGAAATGATCATTTTTCCAAATTCGACAGGTGTTATCTACGATAATCACGCTACCGTTGTTTCAAGAGCCTTATTTAGTGCTACGACCTAAATTTCAAAAATGTGATTTCGGATAATAATGTAAATGAGAAATCGAAAAGAATCATCGTTGCATTCCGGCGATGCAGACTTCAAGCCCATTTTTTTGGATCTTCTAATTCAGGCTCCCGCCTTAAGTGTCCACCGTCGATTTTGTTGAAACTCACATATGTGATAAAGCATTGAAAACTATTGGACACGTATTGTTATTATCGGCGGAGAAACGGTTTTAAGCGAGGAAACCACCCCTCAAATAAAGTCATGCCGAGGTGTGATTTTGCAGTTTCACCCACAAGCAGTCCAGCGATCTGAATGAAACAAAAACCAAAATTCTCCTAATGTGAATGATGTTGAAGTTTGTATCGTTGGAACGCAACGGCAGTTCCGTAGACCAATTTTTTTTTTAGCAAATTCAGTGCTCCAAAATCACGCAAACTTTTTTTCAGAATCCTTATTAATGATCTTTAGCCCAAATACGTAAGAAACGTTTTTGGATGATGAGGAAAATGAGACAACGAAAAAATAGAAATGAATTTTCGTTGCGTTCCAACGATGCAAGCTTCAACATCGTTAATGTGAAGCGATGAAAAATCCATTATAGAAGTATCGGAAGAAAATTAAATTAAGGGGTGACAGGCCCTCGAGCGATGGTTTCTCCCTGCAAAACTGTTTATCCGCCGATAAAAAAATACCTGTCCAATAGTTTTCAATGCTTTATTACATATATTGGTTTCAACGAAATCAAAGGTGACCACTTAAGGCAGTAGTCTGGTCTAGAGCGAGATTTTTGACGTCATTTTTGGGTTGGAATAACTATTAAACCGTTGAAGTTGTCTTGATGAAATTTTACATATGTATTTATTGTTCCTTTGAGAATATATCTACATCTAAACAAAATTATTTTTAATGTTTTCATGTAGTTTTGAAAATTTTTTTACAACATGGTCCGCCGAAAACCGCCTCAATCGGCGCCCACTCTGGGTGATGTATACATCTGAAATATATATATATATATATATATATATATATTCTCAATCTGTATGAGTATTCTAAGCACTAGTAGTAGAAATAATACTTAAAAAAAAATTGTTACAAAATGGCGGCCTGTTAAACTTTGATTAACTATATTTCATACATTTTCGGGTATTCGACGAGTTATAAAATGTGGGCAAAATTATTGTTCGACTCAATTCGCCGATTTGAAAAACATAGTTCTGAGATAAACGCGTTCAAACTTTTGATACCGTTAGATGAGGTTTGCGCGCGGCTTGCTTATCATTTCTATTACTCTGCTAATTTTTGAAATATCAATAAACGGTTTTCACGAGCGTATCAATAAAGGTCTAAGGAATAATAAAATGAAGAAAAAAATCGATTTTGTCAAATTTCGAGTCTACACTACTGCCTTAAGTGATGTTCCTTGTACAAGGAAATTACATACCCAAAAGAGAAAAAAACAAAAACTCGGAGAAACATTCGTTTCGAGAAGTAGAATAGATCGCCCCGAGTAGAAAATTTGTCAGGCTTACCTGATATTTAATCTGCGCCTGATCACCTTGTAGTACGAAGGCCGTATTTAAGTTTGCCTTAATTTGCCTGATCAAGCTGGGGTCACGCGGTGGTCGAGCAACCGGACTTACGGTTTACTTCAATTCGCCTGACCCGGCTAGCTTCAGGCGATGTCAAGCAACTGGACTTACGGCTTACTTCAATTCGCCTGATCCAGCTAATTCAAGCAATCATCATGAAACTGGACTTCTAGAGTTTGGCGCTAAAAACGTGCCTAACCTCATCTTGTCAAATGATACACAGACACGAGAGAAGCACGAGACATATTATTAATCACTTTATACATTTTTACATAAAACGTGTACGTTGTGAATAAGATGGACAAACACAATCGGAAGAAAATTACGCAACGACTGCGTCTGAGTGAATAGCGGGCTCTAAATAAGGGAAAAAACGAAGAAATAATACAGCAGCAGGTTAGTATAACAATTAATTTTTTTCAAAGACTTACAATTCTAAAATCTATAAATATTAATTGGATTAAATCTGACTATAAATTAACCATACACCAAATTATATATGCATTGGTTGAAATATTTATTATGATACATTTGACAGACCTGGAACAGATCCTCTCAGCGAGGAACAACTCGAAATTCCTGAGGATTGGCATGTGTTGGCGCTACCACTATGTAAGTAGATTTATATTTGTTTTGTGTATCGCTATTATTTTCCTTTACTTGGTCCGTCTCCTTTGTCAGAGGAGAAAACGAGACAGCGTAGGCCAACCAAATAATGGTAAGCTGACAGCGTAGTTCAATCTGGTAAATGTTTTGCCATCGGTGCTGATTAGCCCGGACAGCATAGGCTAACCGAATAATGATAAGTTAACTGCGTAGTTCAGTTAAGTGAAAGTAATTCCATCGGTGCAAGTTAGCCCATAAGAAATGCACTTCGGATGGACATTACATTCACTGAACTGACTACGCTGTCAACTTACCATTATTTGGTTGGCCTTCGCTGTACGGGCCCAGACAGTGTAGGCTAACCGAATAATGATAAGGTGACTGCGTAGTTCAGTTAAGTGAAAGTAAGTCCATCCGTGCAAGTTAGCCCATAAGAAATGCAATTTGGATGGACATTACATTCACTGAACTGCACTACGCTGTCAACTTACCATTATTTGGTTGGTCTTCACTGTACGGGCTCTCCTACTTTGATTCTAATTTTTATTAAAAAATGACCGCTCGCAGCTTTTGCAACAATTTTTTTTCTTCTTTAAGGTAGATAATTGGATGGTGAGAAAAAGGAAAAAAAAGTGAAGCTCAAATTTGTGTCGCCCTAATAAAATAATGTGCATACCTTGTATATATATATATCTAGACAATGAATTCTAATTGGGATACACATTTTTATATTTTTCAGTGGCTGTCATTTCGAAATATAGGGAACACGGAATAGAAGTTCTTCGAAGCAAATTGGACAAGCCGTTGGAGCGGTATCAAGGCCTGATTAATTCACCAAAAGACTGGGACAAGTTTCGAGCGTTGCGGAAAAAACGAACTGAACGCCCAATGTAACGTTTCCTAGAAACATCTGGTCATAAAAACGTTGAGCTCTGTTTACTTTATTCACGGAGTTTCTTAAGTTGTTGTTTAAAAAATATATTAGTTTACTTCGGGATGATAAGTGGAATATAATACAGTGATATATCTTAGTTTATTTCGACTTTTTGTTCTATTACAAATTTAAGAAAAATGATGTTTGTTTTCCACATAGATGTATATGAAAAATATATGTGATAGATTTTATATTAAGATTAAAAAATAAACGATCAGCGTTATTTATAAAGTCGTGCCTTTTTCTCTTTTGTGTATGCGTTGTATTTTTTATTTCAGGAATAAATCGGTCATCCTGAGCCGTGAAAAATCATATGATTTTTCACTTTGATCAAGCCATGAAAAATTAAGCTCTTATCACGCCTTAATTTTTTACGCTGATCAGGCCTTGATCTTTTACACTGATCAGGCCTTGATTTTTTACCCTGATCAGGCCTTGATAGTTTACCCTGATCAGGCCTTGATTTTATACCCTGATCAGACGGAAGTCAGGGATTGTGTTTCAAAAATGATCAGGGCTTGATAAAAAATGCTGATAAAGGCTGGAAAAAGAAGTCAGGATTCCTGATCAGGTGTTTATTGTAGCTGGAGCAAGATTTCTACTCGGGGCAGATCAAATATGGGGAGCTGTTTCGGGTAGGTATCAATACCAGCCATCTCGATTTTCTTTTTCAACGTCGCTGTTCGTGCCACCCTGTATATAAATTTATATATATAAGCAACGCCCCCGCGAAGGAGAAATTCATCTAGCGTACGAAAGACTCACACAGACAAGACTGTACAGCATCGTGTAGCATTTATCAAGTGGTCATTTTGTAACAATTTTCTCGTTCGTTTTTTCCCTATCTCTCTCATTTTCCTTTTTCATTTCTCCATCTCTCTGCCTTTCTCTCCCTCTCCCTATCTCTCTCTCTCTCTCTCTCTCTCTATCAGTCACTCTCTGGTCTGGGTGGAGTTCTTTGTACGTTGGGGTTCTCGCGCGCGGGGCCAGCCGCGAGATGAGCTCGTTAGAGAGCGAGAGGGAGAGTCCTCGAGAGGGTTGTCTTGGCCCGTACGTGTACCGTATGGACCAAGTTCTCGGGGTTTAGCCGAGCGCATATTGATTGATCTACCGGTCAAGCCCGGACGGGCTGACGAACCTTCGAGACGCGGCAAAATGCTGAGGGAAAAAAAGGGCGGTGAAATTATGGCGAGAAGGACGGCGGGGCGGGGGAGGGATATACGTGCCTCTCGGAGAATTAATAATTCAGAAAAAGCCTCGAGTCAACATGTAAAGGAAAAGATTTACTTAACACGGGCAACCACTTTAGAAGAAAGAAAATTAGATGATTTGTTTTTATGAAAAAAAAAAAAAAAAAAAACGGAAATTTCCGCAACTCTGACAACAATTTATTCATATTTTCATACATCTCTGGTAATTTTTTGTCAATTTATTTCATGCATTAATTAAGGTGTAATCCGTTGGTTCCCTTGATCCTCGTCGTCGTTGCTGATTTCCGAGAATTTCGCAGCTCTCAATTCGCATCTGAAATAGTCCAACAAATTTTTATACACTCTTGCGATTTTTTTTTAAGAACATGAACCTAAATTTTGAAGAAAAAACATCGAGAATTGAATGTTGCAACGTGTTAAAAAAAATGATCGATTATCAGCATTTTTTTCCCGGCATTTTGCAATAATAAATATGTTTCAAACAATCTAATCTTGCCAATATTGGGTTCGTGTTTCAATAAATTATATTATGTAAACGTGTTCCAAATTTGAAGATGATACATCTATTAGTTTTTGAGTTATGATTCCCGCGAATTGAAAAAATGTCGTTTCGAGAAAAACGCGATTGAAAGTTTTCGTATATGTAAATCGTTGCGCTACCTGCTATCACTAGATCGTCCGTCACTTGGTCACTTTTCAATATCTCAACTTTAAATTTCTTTCACAAATTCTCGAATATGTACACTCTGAGGAGCAAAATAAAATCGAATGTTTTGACCCGTCACATTGGTTGGGAGTCGCGCTGAGAGTCTTTATCATTTATATCCACACCGTTAGAACGAATCCGAGTATCGTTTTGAAATTTTCAGGGTGTATTCTTAATACCTATCGCTAACGATTTATGAAATAAAAAAATTAATTTCTCGAAACAAAGTGGTTGCCCGGCTTAATACAAAGAGAAAACCCAAACATGATGAATGCTACTTCAAGAGTCATCCTGATGGTGGTAGATGGAATCAAATGCCTTGTGAATGCTCGATGGTAATCTTCGGCTCTCTTCCCGCATTGATGTCACCAAGCGCTTCCCCGATTGATGTTACCAAGCGCCGATCCCAATCGCATTGGCGAAAAAAAAAAACGAAACCAAACGCATCGACGACAAATTTGCCGCGTTCCACTTGGTTTTCATCGATCGACAGGATTATTGATCGAGACGGTTCTTTTGTTCGTCACGGGGCGAGGCGAAGAGCTTTGCCGTAGCCTCCGGGAAGCTGCGCGATAGAACGCATTACGTAGTAAACATATATATATATATATATATATATATATATATATATATATGGATAGGTGTGTGCAAGGACCACAGAGGAAGGGCCAAAGAGCGAGGGGGAGAAGAAACGATCGTATTATAAAAGCAATTAGAGGGTTTCAGATTAGATATAGCACATCGTACATAACAAATATGATAATACACGCCTGGCCGCGCGGCATCAGCGCCTGAAGGGCTCTCTCTCTCTCTCTCTCTCTCGCGGGAATACTTACTCTCACGGGCTCTGTATATATATCACTTCCTCTCTCTCTCTCGCAAGTTGGGATACGTCTCTTCAGCTCGGTCCAGCGCAAGCACAAACAGAGAGAGAGATAGAGAGAGACAGAGAGAGAGAGAGAGAGAGAGAGAGAGAGAGAGAGAGAGATAGAGAGAGAGAGAGAGAGAGGTACGACGGGTTAAACGGAATCATTTATAATCGGTCCTAACTAATCTGTCTGTCGCTACGAGCGCACGCTCGTTTCACTCCTGTTTTTATTACCTCAGCTCTCCCAAGTCTCGAGAGCTCGTGCGCGTTACGTTTTACTTTTACCTAGCTCACGGTTTTTTTTACCGTTTTTGTTTCTACGTTTTTTTTTCACAACAAGAAGTACGCGATATTGTACGCGCCTCTTTTTTCGTTTCTTTCACGCAGGTAAGTTTGTGTATCGAGAGGGCTAAGAAACCTCGATAATGTGATCTCCCTCTCCCCCTTTTCCGCGGCTTACACACCCACACAGGCACACCGTATCGGGGGGTACGTACGTACGCGCGCGTTTACGTATACGCGGCGAGAAGATGACCCTCGTTATCCCTCGATCCATCCTACCGAACTGTATCGCCATGGCCAAAGCACGTGGGAAGAAAAAAAGAGAGCCGCGCGCGAGAAGTGAAAGAGAAGAAACGAAATAAAATGAGATAGGGAGCAAGCAACAACAACAAAAAAATTCGTCGATCCCTACGTAATTATCGTTTTCTCTTAATGAGGCCGTGGATTAATCATTTCTTTGTTTATTTATCATCTGTCTATATGTTGGTTTTTTTCTCGTTTACCTGTTGCAGCTGTACGAGATCAACGACGATCCTAAACGAAAGGAATTTCTTGATGATCTGTTCAGCTTCATGCAGAAGCGAGGTGAGTTATTCTTTTATCTGTATACATACATCTATTCACAGGGTGTCCCATTTTAATCTTAGACCCGATTTATCTGGAAAATATGGCTCCGATCAAGTATTTAGTATAGAGAAATTTCTAGAGCATAAAGGGGAAGGTTAAAAAATAAAGATCGCTCCAAAATTCTAAATGGTGACGTTAAGATGGCTGACATTTTTTTTTAAAGATGGCAACATGATTTTATTTACGAAAAAAATGTCAGGTCAAAACTAACAACTTTTGTAGGATTTTTTTTTACCAAGTCCATAAGTATAATATTAGCCTAGAACACCATTTTTTACCACTAGCGCTATCCAGAATGTAAGGAGAAGGTTTGCGATCCCAAGTGTACGTGTGCGTGTGTGATGTGTGATGGGTGAGGGTGTGAGTTTGTTTGGCTTCGTTTGATAGCGTGTGTGGGTTTGTTTCGTAACGTTTGTGTGTGGATGTGTAAGTTTGTTCGAGTTTGTTTGATAACGTGTGTGGGTTTGTTTCTTAACGTTTGTGTGTGGGGATGTGAGTTTGTTTGGGTTTGTTTCCTAACGTTTGTGTGTGAGAGTATGAGTTTGTTTGGGTATGTTTCATAATGTATGTGCGGGTGTAAATTTGTTTGGGTTTGTTTGATAACGGATGTGTGTAGGTGTGAATTTGTTTCGGTGTATATGTTAGCGTGCGTGTGTGAGTTTGTTTGTGTTTGTTTCATAATGTATGTGTGGATGTAAATTTGTTTGGGTTTGTTTGATAACTAATGTGTGTGGGTGTGAATTTGTTTCAGAGTATATGATAACGCGCGAGTGTGAGTTTGTTTGGGTTTGTTTTCTAACGTGCGTTTGTGGGGGGTGTAAGTTTGTTTGATAAGGGGTGTGAGTTTGTTTCGGTTTGTTTGATAACGCGTGTGTGTAGGTGTGAATTTGTGTCGGTTTATATAATAACGCGCGTGTGTGAGTTTGTTTGGGTTTGATTTCTAACGTGTGTTTGTGGGGGTGTAAGTTTGTTTGGGTTTGTTTCACAATGTGTGTGTGTGTGTGGGTGTAAGTTTGTTTGATAATGGGTGTGAGTTTGTTTCGGTTTGTTTGATAACGCGTGTGTGTGTAGGTGTGAGTGTGTTTGAGTTTGTTTGATAACGCGTATGTGTGTGTAGGTGTGAGTTTGTTTAGGTTTATTTCAAACCTAAACAAACTCACACCCCCGCACACACGCACGCACACTTACACTAGGGATGTTAAAGCGTGTATCTCCTCGCGGTACATCCTGAATAGCGTTAAAGTGGTCAAAAATGGTGCTTAACGTAAAAATTATGGAAGTGATAAAAAAAATTCTTACAAGATTCGATAGTTTTGGCCTGGCAAATTTTTTGGCAAACAAGTCATGTTTCCATTTTAAAAAGTGTCAGCCATCTTAACCTTACCTTGTTGAACTGTCTACCGATTTGTTTTGAAATTTCCCCTTTGAACTCTCAAAGTTTTACTACACTCAATACTTGATCGGAGCAGTATTTTTCGAGATAAATGAGGTGTAAAATAAAAATAGGTCACGTGGTATATGTTTTTGTGTGTGTGTAATTCTTATACCCAGTGGTCCGAAAAGTGACGACCAGAAGGAAAATCTAAATTACTCGATCCCATCCACCCCCCCCCCCCCACCGCCGGTGTATGTTCGATCTCTTTTTAGTTTTCGAGAATACATCATTCTATATTTTTTACTTTTGTTATTGTTACATAGTGCACTGGTAAACAATAAATAATTGACCAACTGAACACTGACGTAAACGCTTTAAATCTTTCTCAAAAATGTAAAAAATCGGGTTGGTCTCCAAAGTTCAGATAAAAAAAATACTGATACTAGTCTTAATGACTCCCAATTGCTTTGAAAAACTTCGCCCAGGAAAGTACATACACAAAAGAGAAAAAACCTAAAACCCCGCTCCAGGAAAGCTCACAAAAAATTAAAATGCTTTTTTTTTCTCGAAAACTAAAAAGATCATAGCACATCTGGGGGTGATTTGGATAGGTATTTATACGACACATCTAGATTTTCTTTTTGACGTTATTTTTCGAGCCACCCGGTGCATATGTGTGCGCATTTATTCTGATTTTTATAACTTTTATCGCCGCACAGTTATCCAATTTTATTCGACTTTTGTAATTTTGTGTGTGTGTGTGTGTGTGTGTGTGTGTGTGTGTGTGTGTGTGTGTGTGTGTGTGTGTGTGTAAAATTTGACACACACACATACACACACACACACACACACACACACACACACACACACACACATATATATATAGGTACTTTCGTTTCCACGATAAAAACCCATTGAGGATGATTTTTTTTTCTCGTTATTTTCGTGAAATTACTTCCTTTCTAAAAGAATTCAACTGCGTCTCTTTCTGCTTTAGCTTGCTCAAGCAATCATGATCGCTGTTTTATAGAAAAAAAAAAACGTTTATACGTAGACGTGTATGAACACACGCGCGTGCGCGCACACATTTGCGCGCGAACACACGAACGTAGAACTAGGAATTAATGGTGCAAATATTGACCCTGTCGATCAATGTTCAAGGCTCTTCCGCGTGATGATACGCTCACGCATATAACTCTCGTGATCGCGAGTTACGAGCTTTGACAAAATTTGTTTTCGTAGACAGCCGTTAAAATATTGAATTTAAAACGCTGTGAGTGTATAATCGCAGACGCTTATACGTGCGTCTCCCGAAATACCGAAGCTGTAAACGGTGTACAGAAGACTGAAATCGAAATAAGAAAAAAATTCAATCAAATACATCTACTTAAAAAATACATCAAATAAATGTAATTAAAAAATGAATCAAATAAATGTAATTAAAAAATGAATCAAATAAATGTAATTAAGAAAAAAATTAAATTAATCTTATAAAACATTGATCAAATAGTTTTTATTAAAAAAAAAAGGAATAAATTCCACTTGAGTTTGCGCGATCAGGTTGGACTGCAACGAAATTAGCGCGAAACAAAACCACCGGTTCAACGCTTTTGAATTTGTATTCCGCAGTTTAACGATAATCTTACAGAAGTGTCACACCGCATGTCTATGAAAATTCGATGCATTGTTCCAAGTCCGTCTGCGAAATTCGAAATCGATCCGAACTATGAAAAATTCTTTTTTCAACCTCCACTCATTCTTATCGGCTTCGTTTTTTCAACTCCCACATACGATTAAAAAAGGTGTACGATTCTTCGATCCATCGTGACAAAACAAAATCGCTTTCTAAATTGCACAAAAAAGTGGAAAAAAGCTTTGCGAGCGTGAAAATCACCAAAATTAATTAACCGGCCACAATGCCGGAAATCAATGGCACGACGCAAAGCGTGTGAAAATATCAACCTGGCGAACCGTTACGGAAAAAGAAAAAAAAAAACACGTGCGTGCGCGCCTCAATGCTCGCGGACTGTTTCTGGTGGCCCGCATCGTTTGCAAGCGTTTCCTGAACACGTGGAAATTATAATGTCGCCGAGTGTACACGCCCGCGTCAACGTTCTTTCGCGATTCCGTTGAGGCACGATGCACGTGAATTTTCCACGAGAACAAATGCCTCCTTTCACGACAGCCAAAGACGATGCGACGTTTATATGCGTAAGACCCACATTTCCGATATTACGTGCGTGGTACACTTCCGTCACGTAATAAGTTGAACGTCATTTTCTATACGAAATTCTCTTCCACCGGCTGGAGGGGGGGAGGGGGGTCTAACCTCACAGGTCTCTCTTTCATTTGAGTAAATTAATTTATCTTGTATTGGGTTGACGCCTTATTCAATATATCTTGCTTGCTTCGCGTCGTTTATGTGCTCGCTCGCCCAATCTCCCGGCACCGGAAACGTGTCTCGTCTCTCTCAGTCTCTAATTATAAACATGGCGACTCTCTCTCTCTGTCTCTCTCTCTCTCTCCCCTCCCTCTCTATTTCTCGTCCATCAATCAAAGCGAGCTCTCGCGAACCGACGAATCTTTCGTGATGCTGATGCTTTTCTGGTGGCGTGGCCATCAGCATCGTTTCCTTCCTCCTCCCCAAACGTCGCCAACCACCCCAAAAAATGCACATATATATATATATATATATATATATATATATATATATATATATATATAACGGTACGCGAGAATCACAGGAATGAGATTCTATTATTGTCATCGGTGTGTCTTCCTGTCTGTTCGTCGGCTCCCCCCCCCCCCCGTCTTACCCATCGTCACACGTGATAATTAGACTGAAAATCATTTCTAGAGAATGTCAGAATCGACGAGAGAAGCAGACGCCTCGGGATATCGTTTCGAATGGACAGGCCGGGCGAGATGTTTATAAAGTAAATTGGAGGAAAATTTCTTTTAAACGAAAATTCATTTAATTATATAATAATTATATTTCCAATCATTTTATTTTCGTTAATTTTCATTTTTCATATTTGGTAAATTTCTTCATTTTTAAATTAGTTCAATTTTATTTTCATTGCAATTATTTTTGATTTTTGAAATATAGGTATTTATGGGTAGTATCGCTTTTTTCGCGCGCCAAGCTGGCGAATTTAGTACGGGGATCGAATTACGCATCGTTGCATTTTCGACAGCCAAGGTTTTTGAATGGCTCTATGGGGTTTTCGAATGAGATTGGAGACAAAATTCGAACGATTTTCGTAGAAAAGAAACCAGATTGAAACACGAACACTTGAAATATTCCGTAAAAAATAATATTCTAAGTATTTCTTTAGAAAATAAACCCTTTAATGGAACATTCGAAATATATCCTCAAAAAAAAAAAGATCGTTATATTTTTTAAAACCAACAGTAAAATTTTTATCTAAATAAATTACATACGCAACATTCCTTGCAAAAAAAACCATACGAAATATTTTTGAAAAAAGCAATAAGCCTTTAAGGGCGGGGTAAAGTATTAAATTTTTTTTTTCATTTTTGTTTAATTTTTTAAATGAATGCATAATATATCAAGAATATTGTGTTAAAATTTCAAGTCGATCGGAGTAAAATTGACGAAGTTATGAGTATTTGAGCGTCTATTGCTCCATGCCGCTCTCTTCTCTTCTGCGTTTTTCAAACCGTTTTTCTGAGACTTGTCATATTTGCAGTCCGTGTGCACGATAACTCAAAATCTACTGGACCAATCGCTTTGAAATTTTGCACAGTACTTCTTCACATAATTCACCAGGTATTGTCGAGAGCTTTTTTGTTTTTTTTAGTAATTACTAATTTTTCAACAACAAATTAGCCGATTTTTTTTAGCGAAAATCGGGTTTTTGGCTCCCAAGGGCTACGAAAAATCGAAAAAACGAAAAAAAAAACAATCCTCCCGTCATTACCTCGAGAAACATCTCCTTTAACAAATGCATTTTGATTTTTTTGTTTCAAATGATTCTGTTGCGAGTTATGGTGCACACCGCAAACCAACTTTTTTTCTAGGCGCCTCCGGGGTTTAATTTTCACTCGCTCAATTTTGAATATTTTTCAATGCAAATTTAGGAGAATGTTGTTCAAATGTTACTTTATTATATGTAAATTTTTCAATAAACGAACACTATTCGTTACGCCAAAAAGAAAATCTTAAAAACATTCCTTTTTTTCGCCGAATTAACTTTACCCCGCCGTTAAAGGAACCAACATTCGAAATATTCCTTAGCACTTTTTGCTATTTCGTATTGATACAATTTTACATAAGTTTTCGAATCGTCGATTTTTGTTTTAGAAATCTTTTCGGTCAAGATTTTGCCGCCTTTTGGACGCGATGCAAAAGCTCAATAAAGTCTACATCGATCAAATCGGGGCAGTGTAGATATACAATTGTTAAGTGCTTTATATTGCAATCATTAGTAATGCCCTCTTGGGAATCCCAGCGCTGTTTTGGAAGAACTCGGTCAGAACTTTACAATACATTAAACGCTTAACGCGTATAATGTTTGGAATGACTCCTGGCCGTGCAACGGGAGTGAAGGGAGCTGTCAAAGGGCCCGAAAACACGCTGGGTCATTCATCACCGTCCCTAAGGTTCAGGCTCCCACATATACATATATATCGTTTGGGGGAAACCAACTTGTGCTTCTATCACCAAGCTACTTAACGCACAAAACTAGTCACCTTTTACCCTCTTTCGATTCATTCACACACCTGTACAGAGTCATTGATGCCCTTTGATCGTTGCAGTATCGATCACTCGACAATTCGACCCCTCACAGTCATCGAGTGCAGAAATTGTCAGGGAGTCCTAAGATCCCATCACGTTTCTATAGGGATTTGATGGGGACTCTGCACGTAGGAAGTCCACTTTGGAATCCCGGTGAATTCCGCGCTATTTCCCGATTGGGAGTTTTGAGAATTTTTTATTTGCAATTCCCAACTGGAATTTTATGAATCTCAAACAAACAAAAAAGAATATCTTTTCGTGGTCTCTCGTACAAATTTATTGGGGAGTCCCCAGATGCACCCACATCTCTATAGGGGTTTGCCAGGGATACCGCACATAGGGAATCCTCATGGGGATCCAATTGGATTCTGCACTGTTCCCCAATAAACGTGGGCGTGTACGTGTGTGATAATATTATGTCAAAGTGCAGGGAAATGAATAACAGACGATAATTACAGAGGATTTTCAGTGATGTGGTTAAAATCATAATTAAGCAGAATAGAATGGAGAAACATGCTTGTCACACTGGGTCAAATTGACCCAGTCCATTTTCAAACTGTTGGTACACGAAACCTATCAGTCAGAAGACCATGAAAAAAAAATCACGAACATATTTTAAATATTGCGTAATATGTGTCAAAAATTATTATATAAAAAATCAGATGGCAACATGCAAAAAAATGTAAACATGAGTTAAATAAGGACATATATTTGGCGCTACAGTTGAACGCTGGGTCGTTTAGGCCCGCAGTGACAACGAACGGTTGAGATATACTTTTTAAAGTGATTTATACTTTTTTTCAGTTAGGATTTATACTTTATTAAGGCAAGAAATTCCTTTAGGAGCGTGAAAAATATGTATTTTTCGAGAATTTTTTTAGAGGGGATCAAATAATCGGATCATTTTCAAATTTGGGCACGAGTTTATTATAACTGTCAAGTTTAAAAAAAAATATTTTTTTTTTGGGACGATTAACAAATGGCGGCGTTATTAAGGGTCTTCGGACGCCTGTTTTCCGCGACGTCGACAAGTGCTGCAGTTGTCACTCTCTTTCTGTTGATCTGAAAAAGATTTAATAAGTGTCATTCGTTCACTGGAATATTAAGGGGAAGGATATACCTAAAAAATGATGAAAAAGTGCAAAATTGAAAATTCGGGAGCCTTTTTACTCCAAAGTTCGAATTTTCGACCATTTTTTCGACATATTTGAACCCAAAAAAATTATTTATTTTCACGCTACCTTTCAAACTTTAGGTATATCCTTCCGATAATATTACTGAGAGTAAACTCCCGAATGGCCATAGCCGGGTGAGTAGGGAAAAATTGCCCCCGCATTTTTTCCAGCGAAATTTGGAGTATATTCTGAGTTATAAAAAAAAAAAAAAATTCTGAAAATTTCATGTCCGTTAACGCAATGGTTTTAGAAAAATGATTTTTTTTTAAATATCAAAAAAATATTTTTCCGGAAACGGTACAGTGGATCGATTTGATTTTTTTTGGTACTTGTTCCGATCAAACGTGTTAGGAAATAAAATTATAGAACATCTTGCGAAAGATTAAGGTTTGAAAAAAAAATAATGTTCCTTGTTTTATTATGTTTTACTATAATCCACTTGGGGTACAATAGCGAAAATTTTTTCATATAATCTTTGGACACCTTATTAGATTATATAATTTTTTCAAAATGATCGGTTTGGTACGCCACTGTGGAAAAAAAGAAACACACTTTATTGATATATTTTAGTTATATAGATATATAACAAAAATATATCAATAAAGTCTGTTGCTTTTTTTTTCACTGTGGCGTATCAAGTCGATCATTTAGTCACATATCAGACTTTATTGATATATTTTAGTTATATATCTATATAACTAAAATATATCAATAAAGTGTGTTTCTTTTTTTTGTCACTGTGGCGTATCAGACCGATCATTTTGAAAAAATGATATAATCTAATAAGGTGCCCAAAGATTATATGAAAAAATTTTCGCTATTGTACCCCAAGTGGATTATAGTAAAAAATAATAAAACAAGGAACATTATTTTTTTTCAAACCTTAATCTTTCGCAAGATGTTCTATAATTTTATTTCCTAACACGTTTGATCGGAACAAGTACCAAAAAAAAATTAAATCGATCCACTGTACCGTTTCCGAAAAAAAAACTTTTTTTTTGATATTTAAAAAAAAATTCATTTTTCTAAAACATTCATTCTAAACCAGCATTGCAGCACTAAACAACATTCTAAAACAGCATTGACGGGCATGACATTTTCAGAAATTTTTTTTTTATCCCTCAGAATATACTCCAAATTTCGCTGGAAAAAATGCCGGGGCAATTTTTCCCTACTTACCCGGCTATGGCCTTTCATCCAAATCGATCGATAACTTTTTGAGCTACAACAGGAGCACTTTTTGAAAAAGTAGTTTCGAGATAATCGCGTTTAAAGTTTCAACATGTGACTCGCTACCCGACAGCATGCTGTCCCCGCGCTCTAGACTATATGCGATAACTCCGCAAATATTCAATATTTCGAGTTTTCCTTCGGTCAGTATATGCTTCGGGTATCATACTTTCGAAATATGTAAAAAAATCGATCTTTTGAAAATTCTAAAGGGATTTCTCACCTCCAGATCAACTCATATTGTATATCTATATATTTTCTTTGGCAAATCCAACGTACAGAATGCGATTGAGTCCATAAAAAATCGTATCGGATTCCGTTCGATAATGTCGGTATCCTTCAGGATTCAAATTGAATTCGTACATTCGATTCCAATGGAGAATTAGAATCCAATGTACGAGCGTAACGTTTTAGTATAGAGATCCAATGTGATGACCCATTGGATCCCTATCAGAGAGTAAGGACAACTATGCCAATTGGATCCCTACGACAATTTCTGCACCGAGCACCGTGCGTTTTTCACAATGTTTATGACAACAAATCAGAATACGAAAAATCTGGTGAGAAAGCGAAGCAGTGAGAGTAGTTGACCAAGTGCTCTTTCTTGAATGATCGTTAAATGTTTAATTAACGTCATTAGTATCAGGTGTCGTAATGTTATTCGCGGATCGCATATCTCGCGATATAGAAATATACAAAGGACCCTTCGTTCGTATAAGAACACCCTCGAAGAATATTATATCCAACGCACTCGGTGTTATAACCGGGTTGTCCGGCATACATCGCTTTTGAACCAGCGTCCCAACGGCCTGTTATAAATCTCGAGGCGTTTAATATGCAAATCTCCGTTCTCTCGCACCCATGTACGTGCGTAAATACACACACGCACATACACACATAAATCCATAGTTCTTGAGCTTCAAGACTTTTTATTTCATTTTTTAATATCATATCTCCGAGTCGTCGTGCCTTGCATTTTGCCAAAGTCGTTTCGATATCCGAACCTCGTTACGGAATTACGACCCTTGCAAGATTCGACCCCCCCCCCCCCCCCCCCTCTCCCTATATATATATATATATATATATGTTTGATATTTGATATCTTTAATGACTCATCGCACCCTTGCTTGATTCATTCTTATCTGTAGTCCTGTTTTATTTTCATTCTTGGTTTTTACGATGACGAGTCCGGCATTCGTGCTCTTGTCATCTTTATTCCGTCTTAGATATTCTGCTTATTTAAATCTCCGTTTCATTTCTCTACCACCATTCTGCGTCGCTCGTTTACTGATTAATGTATGCAGCATATTTTTCGTTATCCTTTTATTTCTCGTTATCGCTCACTCACTCATTCACTGCACTTGACATTGCGAAAATATTTCGATTCGAAAGAAATCGCTCACTGAGGCACATTTGCGATATTTCTACCGACGACAATGGGGGGTAGATGGGAAAAAGGCAAAAAACAAACTACTGTTCTATACGCCAAGCGTGAAATATCGTGTCGCCTAAAAAAATGAAAAAAAAAAGGAGAAAAATAAATGTACGCGTGTTCTTTCGAACGTTGCCATTGCAATTTTCTCTCGCGACACACACACACACGTACACTGTTCAAGTGGAACGAGAAGCGTGCGTGCCTGCCTGCATACACAAAATGATTTTACCTCTCGGGGATGAATATTGTTCGATTGAGAAGTCATTCCCAGACATTTTATTCTTGGCAATAAAGTAAATTGCTGTTTCACACGAATGGTGAAAAAATGGATTTGAGTGAGCCGAACAATGTTGACGAATATTGATTCAAGCATAGAGCAACAATTGTTTCGGTTGTTGAGGGAAACTGCACGTCTGGAGGTCGGAAAAAGGTCAACTGACAATTTTTTATGGGTAATTAGTTGGTATAATGGAAATTCTGTTTAGTAGCCTTCGTTCTACATATCTTTGAAGATCTTCAGACATTTTTTCTCTTCTCCAAAAAAATTGTAGCCGACAAAGAAATCGGCGATAATAATTTTTTTTTACAGATAATTTTCAACATATCAAAAATCGCCTACGTACTACGATGTAAAATGTTACAAGGGTCCAAAAAAATGTCAACTGAATAGGTAAAGGTCTGGCGATTAAATGTTGGTGACTCGAACAAAGGTGACTTGTCTCTTTGTCCAGCTACAGCGCCGCCATTTTGGTACAGAATTTTGTGAAAAAATTTATAAAGGTAGTCAAAGATATGTGGAACAAACGCCACTAAACGAAATTTTCATTTTATCAATTGGCTGTCCATAAACTCTAGACTAATCTCTCTGATTGGGTTTCTTCGTTCCTCACATCGCATTGCAGAAAGCTATCGTGAGATTTTGGCATTCAGGCCTGCGTCGACCAGCCGCTACCGGAAGAACACGAGGCAGTAGCTTTTTTCTTTTTTCATTCCGTCGAACGTCTTTATTGTTCGTCGTCATCCCGTATTATTCAGTCTACATCTCGTTCTTATGGCAATGAACAAAGGCTTATTTGCACGCGAAAAAAACACTAGACGGCATGGCTGCCGGAAAGCCGGCTTTTTCATTATGTGCAACGAGATACGTTGGCTCTCGGCGCGGTGGGAAGAGGTTGTTAAAAAAACGGGCTTTTCGACGTGATTTTTGCCCCGGTACACACGGGGTCTTTCCGAGAGTGAGCCACCGCTTGATGTTTCTCTCTCTCATATATATATATATATATATATATATATATATATATAATTCTGTATTTTGCGCTCGGGTCACGTTCGTACCGTTTCGTTAAGGAGCAAGAGGCAACCGGGAGGGGTAACAGGGAGGCTTATAACTGCTGGCAGGCACGGCATATCGCGCAACGATTATATTGCTGAACTAGAACTTGCAATATGGTATGGCTTTGGAGCGAGTAGCGGCGCGTATCGCGCGGAAAAAAAAATTATCGACGGAATATTTAAAAAATGACTGCACTTTCGCCAAATGAGGAAAAAGAGCTTACGGGCAGCGAGAAAAATAACGGAAAAACGGACATTTTTTTTTTCAAAATGGACGAATTTTGTTTATTGGTGACAAACGATTCAACACGTATAAAACCACGCAGGTGCAAAGTTGCACCACTTAAAATGTCTTGTTCGTGGCACTCTACATTTTTTTTTTTCATTCTCACGTAATTTCACTAAATGAATATTATTTTTCGTAGTCGAAACCATTACCATTGGATTGCTGGGAAATTTCGTACCTCAAGAAACACTGGTTACCGAATACTTTTGATTTGTTTATACGAAATTAATAGTACTTTGAAAATGCAAGAGCCCAAATCGCACTAGTGTGGTTTGTGTGTATCCTCAATCGAGGTGTGGTTAACCCTTAAGGCGTTACCCCCACTTGTAGCGCAAAAAAACGCCTTTTTCATGAATTTTTTAAAAGAAAACTACAAAACTTTTTTAATCGATCCATATACCATCTTAAAGAATGCATCTTGAAGAACTTTCAGTAAATTTTTTATTGAAAAATATTACATTATTTAGTGGCAAATGGCCGTCAAGGAAATAATGTTTTTATATACACGGTTTGCGGTGACCAACATTGCGGCGAAGTGGATCATCTGAAGAAAAAAATGCGGATGGATTTAGTCAAATATAAGTATAAACTAGTCTTTAATCGAAGGATTTTAAAAAATATTCATTTTTCACAAAATGGCGGACAGTCAAAGTTAATGGTTCGATTTTAACGAAAAAATCGAAAGATTAAAGACTACATTTTTATGTATTAAATAAGCCTGCAAAATTTCAAGAAGATCGGTTCATTAGTGTTCGAGTAATCTTGGTCACCGACTTCAGAAATGCCATTTTGAGAAAAACACGTTTAAAGTTTCAATTTCCGGTCCTTTACACAACGGATTCTTCTCTTTCAACGCTCATATCTCAGTCAATTTTGTTCGGATCTTGCTCAGTTACTTATACTTCAAAAAAATGCAATAAAAAAATGGATTTTTTCATAATCGCAAGTGGGGGTAACCCCTTAATAGACACACTGGGTCCACGGGACCCAAACAAATTATTTCGATGCCGTACAACTTTTTTTCCAATAAAACATACATTTTTTATATGTGTAAGCGTTTCATTCGTTTCTCCTGAATCGCACCTGCGTTGGATGGAATAAATATACTTTTTGAAAAGTCCACAGAAGCCGCTATGTCTATTTCAAAGTACATTGTTTCCAGATTATAAAACCATTTTTTTGGTCAATAATTACAAGAGTTACAGCAGTTTTTGTAAAAAAAACTCGTTTTTCACGTTTTTATGCATAATTATTATTGGATATTTAAAATTTAATTTTTGATTTCTAACCAATATCCTTGTATTAAACAAGGTTCAAATTATTCCTCACTTTTATTTTTCATATCGCTCAATGCATCATTTCATTCTTTATAACAATTTAAAAACGCCTGGGTCCCGTGGACCCAGTATGACTATAACGTGATTCTAGCTAAGTGTGACTACTAAGTGTTAATACGGGTCAAAATTACTATCAAAGTCTGGTTTTAAATCTTGGATCGATTTTGAAAAAAATTCGGGTTGATCATTTTGCATATTCTAACTCTACTTCCATTTTTGTTTTTATTGTCTTATTCATCAGCATTTTCAGCCGTTTACTCGACATATATTTATATTGTGGAGCTTTTAATTTCAATTGCCTTTAATTTCTGAATTGGTACAGTTCGGTATTTTAGTTTCTTTTTATAGGCGATAAAGCAGGGAACGACAAATCTCAGGAGGCTGGTGGAGCCCTTTTTTTCGCGACTCTCTCTCTCTCTCTCTCTCTCTCTCTCTCTCTCTCTCTCTCTCTCTCCCCTTCTTTATAATTTTTTTCTCTCTTGGAACGCATTAAAATCGAATATAAGAAGGGTCTTTGAGTAGAAATAAAAATAAATAGCTTGCTCTTATTCATATACATATACATACGCATATATATATATATATATATATATATATATATATATATATATATATTACAATGCGGACGGTCAGCATACAATAACAAAGCCGACCTTTGATCGCACCGTTCCACTTTTCGATTCAAAAAGTCTTTTTCTGCCCCTTCGGTGACTCCTCTCTTGTAAAGGGAACTAATACATGTCTCACTTTGCTCGAGAAAGTAATTCAATAGCAAATATATAATACGGTGGAGGGCGGATGACAAATATATTCAGATTTGTGTATGTAAGAATATATAGATATATATATGGCACGTAAGATATGACGAATTGGTAGCATTCAGGGTCACCAATTACGACGTCTCGCCCTGAATTGTCACCGAGAACTTGATTAATCGCGATGACTTCTCTAAAGTCCAGTCGAAATTTTCTGTCGATGTAAATAAGAAGGAGAGAGAGGGAGAGAGCGAGAGATGGTGGAAAATAAAGAGAAGCGTAAAATACACGTTTCATGATGTATATTATATATTAAATATGCGAGAGAGAGAGAGAGAGAGAGAGAGAGAGAGAGAGAGAGAGAGAGAGAGAGAGAGAGAGAGAGAGAGAAATGAGGACTAAGTCCTCGGTGAGTTATGACACACGAGAGCGGCACCGAGGCTTATGATGTAACACAGGTAATAAAGCATCCCGGAGGATCCGCCAGCAGTTGACGCCCAAAGGATCGGAGACGAGATTCCTATATGTATAAATATACACCACCGTGATAAACTTTGTACCTCCGCCTCCACGTACATATAGTCGTATCTTGTACTCATTGCTCGATCCTACAGCCTCGGTCGATCCGTCACAGTGCAGAATGCAGAAATCGTCTCCTTTTGTTTATAAATTCTCCCATACGCATTCCCGTGCAGAAGTTTATTGGAGAGTCCCCAGATCCTAGGACATCATTATAGGGAATTGAAATCCGCACGAATTGCTGATTGACGTCGTTTGATGATTTTGTACGAATGTGGGGTTTTAGTATTGGCTCGGTGCAGAGTATAACTCTGGTGGGTGGGGGTAACGAAAAAGAACGCAGCGCTTGCGGTAAACAAAAATTGCAATAAAGTCGGCTATTTATCTGTCATATCTGTCTGAGCGTGGTACGAATTTTTTGCAATAGAATTTAAAATATTGCTGTATTAAAAATGGGCCACGACAGTTACTGTGTATTAAACTACAAACATACCGGAAGGAATAGTAAATGCTAATTTTATCGATTCCCTATGGCACATTAGAAGTTAGAACAACGCAGTTTTACCTTTAACCCTTAATGATCACACCGGGAGAAATATACCTCAGCATTTTTTGCCTGAAATACCTTCCAGAAAATTCGGAAAAATGGGACATTTTTTTGTATATTTAAAACCACATTATTCGAAAGTAATCGGTATGGTCGTGTAGAACAGAGTTGGAAGTATATTGAAGTATTTTGTTTGTTTGTATTTTTCAATAATTTATCACATTGCAAAATGATTGGGGTCATTTCACCCACAATGACTTACGTAATTTTTTCGAGGTATGACTGGCAAGGGCTAAAGAAATTTTGTAAGGCCCTAAAGAACCTACACTATCTGTACGAAACAAATAACCTATTCTGGGGTCACTTACACCCCAGCACTTTAAATCAACACTGCTAACGAACTGTTTGTCGTAGAGAGATTTTTTTTTATCGAACACTCGTGAGCTGACAAAGTCTATTGACTGTGTGAGAAAAACCTAATACAACTTTATCGACGTGAAAAATGCATTTGAACAAAGCAAGAAAAATGATGTTAGTATTTCTCGCTAATAATGTGGCGTTTGCGGTACCCATGTCTAGAGTCCTAGGGTTAAGACGGTAGCCTGAATTAGAAGGTCCAAAAAAGCGTTTTTTTCGGGAATTTTTTTAGAAGGGAACGAAACAACTTAGCCCAATAAACATTGAGGTATCTTTATCTATATATTTGATATGTATTTAAAAAATGTTTCAACATGAAACAATAAATGACTGCGGATTTATCAGCGTATTCCATTTATTTGATTCCACTGAATCAAATAAACCAATAAAATCTTCAATTTTCATATATTTTTCTTCTGGGTGAATTCAAAAAAGCCTAAAAAATCGTGAAATTATATATTTTCTCAGGTATGAAAAAAATGTGTTAAAAAGAATACTTTAACGTGCTATAAAAATTATTTACAGATTTTTTCAACGACTTTTTAAATTCACTTAGAAGAGATTTTCATACCGAAGAAAATAGACTTTGGCTTGACTCAATAGGTCGTTTAGTTTTTTTGCTATCACGTACTTACTTTTACTTTTTTCTTTACTACTACTACTTTTTCTTTTTACTAACAGGAAACGCTTCTTGCCATCTTTCGCCAGACAAATTGAGTTAATCCAAAAAAGTTAATTAAATGCAATTGAGGCACAATTTTAATTTTCCTAATTTATCACAATATTTTAACCACACTCACAGAGCCTCTGACAGAACCGACAAAAACACGAACGCTACGTGGTACTAGTGTTGCGCACGGAGCCAATAAGGGATCCAATGCGATGACCCATCGGATCCCTTTTAGAAAGTAGGGACAAGTACGGGAATCCAACTAGATGCCTGCGACAATTTATGCACGGTTGAAGGTTAATTTGAACGGAAATAAGAAAACCAAGTCTCCAAAAGAATCCTCCCACAATCGCCTTCCTTTTTTTCCAATCTGCGATTTTACAGCAGGCTTCAAATTCAACATGAAAAGTTTGGAAAATTCATCTCCGTCTATACTCGCCCGACAATGAGACCACGAAAAATATATTCCGAGTCAAAACGTCGATACGAATTTCATCTTCGCGTCATGCACCGGTCGATTGTTGGAAACCGTGTCGTTCCGCCATTTTTTTTGTCGCGAGAAACATCGTTCGCACTAACAGTTATCGTATACCACTTTCCCGACTACATATTTTTCGTATAAATATTCAGGGTCGTCGGTCCTTTGTGCTGTTGAATCCTCCTCTTGGGCGCGGGTCACTATATCCCTGTCCCGATATCACGATAAAATTTTACGAACTCACTCGTCCCTCACTCGCGGGTTCCTACCGTGAACATATTTACAAGCCATTAAAAATTATATATCGAGATATATATGCGAGCGTTCGCATGTCGTCAAGTCCATATAAATTTTTTCCATCGTCGTTTTTCTCATCGTAAGTAAGCTTGTCGTATACCAATATATATATACATATACATACATATGTATATATATAAATGTTCATAGTCATAAATATAATAATAGCGAGTGT
>OZ023315.1:50057787-50137787 GCA_964007375.1 Ophion obscuratus
GAGAGAGAGAGAGAGAGAGAGAGAGAGAGAGAGAGAGAGAGAGAGAGCAAAGTTCACTATGGTGGGGTTGCGGTCCTGAAGGCTCCACCTCGAAGCTTCGACACGCACCTCCAACACGCGCCCCGAGAGAAGTCTCGCTCCACAAGCGGGACTTTATTGCTCGCAATATTATATGAAGATTTTATTGTCGTCGTCTTCGTTCTACGTCATTCCGGCAGGCAGTCTGACCGGCTAAGTTTTTCCATCGGCCACCCAGGGCGTCCCCAGGCCAGAGGATCTTCCTCTCCCTCTCTCCCCCTCTCCATCCGTCTGTCTTGCACTCGCGCTCTAGCCCCATTTCCTCTGTATGATTGCAGGCGCCTCTTGTTGTCCCCGAAATCCGGAATTACGCCCACACGTTTCAGTTACGTGTACGCATATTTATCCGAGTGTCTATCCGCTCCTGTACACATATATTTTATATATATATATATATAGGGGAAGTAGGGCCAATATGCAAACGGTAAGGTCATGCTTTTAAATGGGTGAAACAATACATATGAATCAGTCAACTTTCATTTTTTAATGGCGGGGAGCCTGAATGAGAAGTTTCAAAAAAGCGTTTTTTCGGGAATATTCTTAGAAGGGAAAAAAACAAGTGAGCCCAGTAAACATTGAGTTTGTAAACATTGAACCATTTATGTTTGAATTGTATGAAAACAAATTTCAACTGGAAACAATAAATGACTGCAGATTTATCAGCCTATTCCCCGTGCGTTTTGCCACTGCAGTCCCCAACGGCGGGAACGATGCAGCTCGTAATTCTCGACTGAAACAAAAAAACCAATAAAATTTTCAATTTTCTTAGATTTTTTTTCGGTTAATTAAGAAAAAGCTGAAAAAATCGTGAAATTATAACTTTTTTTAAGTTTGAAAAAAAGTGTTATAAAAAACACTTTAACCTGCTATAAAAACTATTTTAAAATACTTTTTCAACGACTCTTTAAATTCACTTGGAAGTGATTTTCATACTGAAGATAATAAACTTTGGTTCGATTCAATAGGTTGTTTAGTTCATTTGTTATCACGCCCGTCTATTTGGAAAAATCGTGAAAATGAAACTGGAGAAAACGCGCTTCAACGTTTTCAATAGGAGGAAATATCAATATCAATCGCTACTCTGCTTTTGGCTTTTATATCTTCGAAAATATTTACAACTGGCCTCTGTAACTTTGTAAACATATTATTGGATAGGTCAGCAACTCAAATGAACTTAAACGATGGTAAACTTTACAAAAAGTGAGATTGTTTTGTCAAAAAAATCGATATTGTTTCCTCCCCCGAAACGCCTGCTTCCGCCACTGTTGAAACTTCCATATTCGTTCACCGCCCCGCCGCCCCAGCAAACTCCAACAGGAGCACTGTGCTCGCGCGCACGGTTTAGTACCTAGGCTTATGTTTCATTTCACCCCGCACCTTCGTCTTGCACCTAGTTCCCCTACAAGTCTCTTTTGACCATCCATCATCTTGGATACACACACATGGAGCCTCTCCTTTCATCCTACTAATATTGTGCAATCGCAGCGTCCATCTGGACATTTGATTTTTCTCATTGACATTTAGCTGGTAGGATCAGAGTACGCGGCTGTGACGATGTCTATAAATATCGCATTTTTGCTATTTCGGAAAAATGCCTGAAGATTTTTTTCCCCCAAGCTTTGATATGTGGTAATAAAGGCCTCCAGAATTCTCTGCAATTTTGGTCCACCTCAAGCCGTCAGATAGCGTTTGAGAAAATGCGATTTCCCTTTTGAAAGAACAGCGGCGAGCGAATGATGCTAAAGTCTGCATCGTTCGAATGCAACGAATTTCTTATTTCGTCATTGCAATTTTTTCCCCAGATCAAAGCTACGTTATACTTTTTTGAAGATCGCCATTAGAGACCTACAACCCTAACTCTACGGACAAATATTTTGGATAACAATAAAAATGGAGAACGAGGAAGTAAAAAAAAGTTTCGTTGCATTCCAACGACGCAAACTTCAATAGCACGCGAGCATTGCCCTTCGGCATTTATAAGCAAGGTCTTTAGTAAATACTCTATGGAAAATAGATCAGCGTTAATCGTTATCAGACTCAATTTTTTATGTTTTTCTTCTCGTGATGTGGGTAGGAGTATATATACCTATTTCTATACCCAAACACACACCTGTCACATTGATAAGTAAACGAAAGCATGCGTTTTCTCAACAAAAATGGATTTATTTAGATTAATTATCAATGAGGTTAAACTATTACTAGGTGAAAAGTTATATTTTACAAGTTACCACTCAAGTGATAAGAATGATCAATACAAATTTCTGAAAAAAAATCAGTTTCTTTGTGTTTCCGCAGTCTTTATTCTAAAGCGTCAAAGCCGTCAAATTAACGATCTTCGTAAATCTAGCGATAAACTATATAAACAACGAGACTTTTTTACCTACATCGACAAGTGTTTTTTTTTAATCCCCAGAAAATGTATCCTTTCGTAATAAACTTGGTATAAAACTCTCAACACAAATGAGATCAAAGCATCGTTGGAATACCACGATTCAAAATCATCATTTACAGATTCGGATTCTAGAGCGCTAGATATGGATTTCCAAAAATGGTTGCATGATTTTCGTAGCTCGAATCTGCCGAATGATATTTTGAAAATTAAAGAAAGATCATTTTCCCTGCATTCCAATGATGGAAATATTTTCGATATACCGCGATTCGATATACACGCAAGCAAAACCTCAGACACCAGCAAGTGCGTTAGACTTTGGCGCTACTTCACTTGCATGGAGTCATCTAAACAAAGGGTTTAATTACCGCCAATATAGCTTCTCGTCACCTGCCGCCACTGGCCTATGTTGCCAAGTTAAGGGAGAACCTTTTTATTTTATTTATTCTCTCGGCTCTCTCTCTCTCTCTCTCTCTCCCCCCCTCATACTCTTTCTCCATCCTCAGCTTACTCATAATTGCACTTTTGTCTTTATTCTTTCATTCCATTCCGTGCATTCTCACGCATACGTATCCTCGACTCAACACTCGACGAATTTTGCAGCCCTCTCTCATTCTCTCTCTTCCTCGCAGCCTCGTCTGACAGTTAACTCGCGACGGATCGTAAATTACACCAATATTTCCGCGAAATCCTAACAAGATTATAAACCAGATTGTAACACTGTGCTTTTTTCTTTCTCTCTCTCTCTCTCTCTCCCGCTCTCTCTTCCTTGTCTGCTGCATTGAAAAAAGCTCCGGGTATTACACAGGGAGATTTTTGCCCCCCTTCTTCTTCCTCACCCATCCATACGCGCGTCTCACGCGAACAAGAAGTCGATCTCCGCTCTTTTCCCATCTCATATCCTCGCGCGTCTGCGCGGGGGGAAGGGTAAAGATCTATTTATAATACGCGGGCGCGAAGGACCGTTTGAGTCTTTGGACCGCTCGGACCAGCCGGTGAAGCACTAAATGTCACGTGTATTTCATACGAGGAACTCCACCCCCGCGTGCAGACGAACATGCCGCGTGTCTGACTCCATCCCCCTCGCCCCCGCGTTCTCCACACCCCCGCTTGCCCTTGTCCCACCCCCCCCTCCCCGCCCGCTTCGTACCTTCTTCTTTTTCGCTCCTCGCAATGCCAATTTCGTAGCAAGAATTCTTTCCTTTTAACTCTCTTGATAATCGCCGCGTATGCTATGCAACGTCCATATAAGTCGGACAAAGTTAAGCCGAGGGCCCCGCCACAAATGTCACGCTTGACCCTGTATCGCCGAATCTCCGTATTTTCTTTTTGCCCAGCCAGCTTGACATTCCCCGCATTATAATCGAGTCATATCAATGTACAAAGGATGACTCTTGCTCCGGAAATTTTGCAGCGATTCATTTGGCGAGGTGCGAATAGTATGCGTGGTCATCGGTGGTCCGAAATATCGGTGACAAATATATCACGTAGGGCAGAGCGGGGTCACGTAATCATGATTTTGTTCTAAGCAGTACACAGCTCCGAAGTAAGGGGCATTCTCACTTTAGACGCTAAAAAAGGGTATTTTCATGATTTTTTTTTATAGGTTCATATTATAGATATTAATATAAAAGTTGTTACACTTAATAAATACACTCTCGAAATACATAAAAAAATTTATTTATTTATTTAAGTCATGATCTATAGATGACAATGGTAGTTAAAAAAAATGTCCTAAAAGAATTGTAGGTCTGCGCTGTTGATGAAATCTCGGAGATGGATCATCCGAAACAAAAAAAAATCAAACGTCTTCAGATTCAGTATGTTATAGCGCATATCATACGATTTTTTGTATATGCAAAAATAACAAAACGGCGGACATTTTTCGAAAAAAATCGTGTTTTTTCACCGTGTTTGGCAAAAAAAATTAGTAAAGATCAAAATTAAAAAAAAACCCTTGATAAGCGCTAGGGCTATAGTTGTGAAAAGTATGTCGTTAAAATTTCATAAGGATCGGTTTAAAGTTTGTGTGGGTTACATTAATACATTTAAAAAAAATTGATGTATTTCGAAAGTGTATTTATTAAGTGTAACAACTTTTATAACAATATCTATAATATAAACCTATCCAAAAAAATTCATGAAAATAGCCTTTTTAGCGTCTAAAGTGAAGAGACCCCTTAAGAACCACGCATTTTGGATATCTATATATTATGTTTAAAAAATTCAACGCACGAAATGCGATAGGTCCCGTGAAGAATTCTATTGGATTCTATTCGATAATGTGGAGGTCCTTTAGGATTCAAATTGGACTCCTACATTGTATTTCAATAAGGAATCCTCATTAGAATCCAATGTACGAGCGTAATGTTTTAGAATAGGGATCCAATGCGATGACCCATCGAATTGGATGTAATTCAGGCTTTTTATTTCTTTTCTTACATTTTAGAACCTCAATGCTTAGTGCCCTTTTTGGTATTTTCAGTGCTCAATTTTGGAAAACAACACGACGTTCAAAATTGCATTGTTAGAATGCGACGAAAATCCTTTTTTGCTCTTTTGTTACCAAACTTTCTTTTCTTCAACCTTTTCAATACGGCGAACAAAATCAGTCCAGTCTGCCTCATTACCGAGAACAGTTATTTCTCCTGCAAGTGATCATTACGATGCAGTAACTTTTCTGTCTGAAACTTGCTCAATAAGGGTGCGAATTCCCGACCACTGTGAAATGCGCCTATGTTTTTCAGTAACTGGGACATATGTTGTCCCAACCGTAATTTCAAAAAAAAAAAAAAAAAAATCCAGACTGGGACAGCACATGTGCCGTCAGATGTGAAACCGTTAACGCCCATCCAAAATCTTTGTTGTCGATTCAGCTGGTAAAAGTCTCTAATTAAACCCCCCACCAGCTAAATAAAAAAGACCAAACGAAGAAAAATAAACAAACGAAAAAGGATTTTCGTTGCATTCCACCGACGCAAATTTTAACGTCATGTTAATTCCCAAAATTCAGCACTTTTTCGAAACCTTTAATAAGTTCATGCTTGCCGAAACCAATCGAAAGTCCGCAGAGATTCGCGACCCCCGACCAAAGTATCCCCCCACTCGAAATGGAGCATAAAACTCTATGGGGCTCCAAGCCCAATGGCCCATGGCGCCCCAAAAAAAATCCTCAAATTGCGCACTGACCTCCAATTCCTCCGTGTCCGGAATCACGGCGACTCGTTATAATTTCGCCGTTTTTATATCTCGTGAAAAAAAAGGTGCCGCTCATTTCAATATCGGAACCGTTGCGCATGGAAATATTATTTCTCGTACTTATCACACGTACACGCGCGCCTCGTACGAGCCAATATAAAAAAGACGATAGTCGAGCGTGCGGAGAACTCGTGAGGAGTTTCGACGGTTGATTTTTTTTTTTCTCGTTGAGATTACGTATCAGCGATTCGGAACTGGGCCGTCGAAGCCGATCGATCTTGCTCGGCTCGTTTCGCTATGCGGACTTAATTTTTCTTCCTTTTCCAGCATTGCTGCATTGCATGCAAAAATCTTGAAGGTCTTTTACCACCAAGCATACATACATACATACATACATACATACATATATATATATATATATATATATATATATATATATATATATATATATATATATAGATGCATGTATGTATATATACATATACATATACACATATGTATGTGTGTGTGTGTGTATTTATCAATGTATCAGTGTGGGTGGAAGAAATTGGATTTGCGACTTGCAAAACGTCGAATACGATATAGCCCGTCGTGGGGACGTTGGTGCTCGGGATTACATATACATCGTTTTTTTAGTTGTACTCTCGATAAATTTCAGGGTCGTCACGCGAGTGATTCCGGGAAAAGTAGTTTTGCCGCGCCTGGCGCTGTGGCTGATTCTACTTTGGGCCATAGAAGCCCTTTGCACGTGCGTTGGTACGGCCGCACCTCGTCGAATCGATGTTGCCATGTCTGCCGGGCAAAAGGGCAGATCAAGCCACCGTATACGTAAAAAATAATGCCAATTGGGCCCTTTTGCCTTTCAGGGCGCTGTATATCGGTAGACGCTTTGGCCAACTACGGACACATATACATGTACATGCATGTATACTAATAATATTCGTACGGGTTAATAAAGGCCTCTCGAGGTCTGCGGGTCGATCGTTATTGGATTGGGCACTCCCTCTTCGCGTCCCACCGTCCCGCACCGCCCATAACGCAATAACCCATAAAATGCAACATTTTGTATCGCGTATACCAATTATTTGCTGGGTTTCTCTCTCTCTCTCTCTCCCTCTCTCTTTCGCTCTTTTTGGATGTTGTGGCCGTCGTGAGGGCGTTGTACAGACACAGACGGAGACTCGGAACGGGCACACAGTTCGCCCAATTATGTCGACAACAATATCTGCCAATCACAGGCGTACTGTTATACTTATAGGCGAGACGATTGTCCTGGACCGGAGATGTCCTAGGCGAGAAGAATCTCCAGGGAATTTGTCGATTATTTTCGTTTTTTTTTGTTTTTTGGCAGGAATAATGCATCTCATTAGGGCATGGCTTGAGGGGTATGACTTGAGGGAGACTACCAGATTCGAGCCCGGAAAAAAAAGGGGAATTTCGACGATTTTTTTATGGATACTCAGTTGATATAATGAAAATTCCGTTTAGCCGCCTTAATTTTACATATCTTCGCGTATCTGTACAATTTTATTCACCAGATTTTGTTACGAAAATTGGAGACTTCTCAAATGTTTCACCCGCAAAGAAAACTAAAAATAATTTGAGTGCTAGATTAGATTTGCCTTCAAAGTGCATAGGGAAGTAAAAAAATAGTCCATTTCAAATAAATTTGTGGTTTTAAAAAAAAAATGTTTTCGGTGAAAAAAATCGCCGAAAATAACTGTTATTCAAAAAAAAATTCCACATTAAAAATGCCCTATGTACTTCGATGTGAAATGCTGTTATAAGGTTCCGAAGAACTGTCAAGTCAATTTGTGAAGAATTGGCGATGTAATGTCACCGGCCGTGGGACACTATCAGACAGAGTCGACTTGCTTCGTCCAGCTTCAGCGCGGGCGTGTTGTTACAAAACCTTGTAAAAAAAAATTGTAAGAATACTTGGAGATGGAATAAAGGTTACCAAACGGAATTTTCGTTCCATCAACTGGGTGTCCGCAAAAAGTCGTCAAAATGCACCTCTTTCTTTCGAGCTCTAGACTGGTAGTCTGCCTCCAATGGAGTCCACGATGTCACGTGTTTGGGAGCCGTTGGAACCAAAGGAATTCTTAGGCCATCAAAGATTCGCCATTGCGGGAAAAGGCGAGATTTCTTCTCCAAAATAACAATAATAATAATAATGAACGATCGAGTGGTGAATTATTGACGAACGCTGAACGAGATGCAAGCGCAACGACGGCAACGACGAGCTGTGACTTATACTTCGGATGATTCAAGAAGACGGAGAAGCAAGGTATGCAATGGTCATCATTGCTCGATGCTCTCTCCGTCTCCCTTCCTCTCTCTCTCTCCCTCTCACTCTCCATTCTCTCTTTTATTCTTTCGCCATTCCCCCCCCCCCCCCCGCCCCACCTTGATCGTTACACCGCAGCAAGAGACGTGCCAGCGGCCATTATAAAAATAACTGCTGATTGGAGGTCCTACCAAGAAAAGTCGTAATCGCATCCTGAACGCTGGTGCCTCTCGCTCTTCTTCCATGTGTTTTCTCTCTCGCTCTCTTCCCCGATGTCGATTTCATTCCCTGTCTTCGTTTCTCTTTCTCTTTGGTCGTCTACCTCGCCCCCCTCGCTCTCGCTCTCCACATTGCGGTAAACAATGAGATCTCTCCTCTTGCCTCTCAATCGTAATTCCCCCTTTTCTTGGGGCTCCATCCAGCTCATTCGCTCCATTCTCGTTCGTCCTGTGCCGTCGATGGTCGGACATCATGCTTTCGATTCTTCTCGTGATCGACCGTTTCGTCACTCTTCTCTCGATATGCCTCGTCCTCTCTCATCGAGCAATCCTTGTGCACAGCTCTCCTCTTCGTATGCCGCTCCTCTTCTTTCTTCGGTCGTCCGTTGGCTCTCGTCTGCCTCCTTGTCCAACTTTGTCGACCGCGGGAGTATGTGACGAGAAAAGACCCGAGACACGGTGCACACCAGAGATAGGAGCTTGCTTGCTCTTACTAAGAATAAGCCAGTTTCCTTTTTATTCTTCAACGCCCCCTCCCGTCCTACCTACGCGCTTTTTCACACTGGAGTCAACTCTTCATACAATTCGAGCCTCTGTCTTCGTCTCTCTCTCTCTCTCTCTCTCTCTCTCTCTCTCTCTCTCTCTCTCTCTCTCTCTCTCTCTCTCTCTCTCTCTCTCTCTCTCTCCCCCTCTCCCTCTCCCTCTCCCCCCTCTCTCTCCCTCCCTCCCTCCCTCCCTCCCTCTCTCTCTCTCTCTCTCTCTCTCTCTCTCTCTCTCTCTCTCTCTCTCTCTCTCTCTCTCTCTCTCTCTCTCTCTCACTCTCTCACTCTCTCACTCTCTCACTCACTCACTCACTCACTCTCTCTCTCTCTCGCTCTCCCCCCGCTCTCTTGCAGCCACATTCTATACATACCGTACTGATATATGGTTTGTCTTTGCTCTCGGCTACATATTCGAATCACGTTTCACGCGTGTATTCTCATCGTAAAAGCTGTACCGAGACGAAGAACCACAGCATGTATGCGGCGAGGCTGGGGTTTTCGAAGGAGAATCATACGCGTCATTTACCGATATAATCTCGCTAAGTTTACAACGTCTGAGCGACACCCTTCCGTGGCAACGTACAACGCTCCGTCAATATGTATAAAACAAAGAATACACCGAGATGCAAATCAAATTCATTTTCTTCGGTCCTTGAAGTTTCTTTTCAAGAATTTTCTTCGGTCCTTGCCGTGCAAAAGTAGCGTTGATATTGAAATTGGAGGAAAACGCTGGCCGCGCTGGTCCGGCAATGAAATATGTTACGAATTACATCGTAACGGGTTTCACCCGTGAGCCAAAGTTTGCGAATATTTTTTTTACGATTTTATGAATATTTCTTTACGATTCAGAGGACATTTATAGGCGGAACTGTATGCGCGCACACTTGCCGCTGCAGCCGCCTCTATAGGATCAGTAATAGCCCGTTGACTAGTAGTAAGAGCCCGCGTTGGTCGGACAACGGGTATAGGCATAACGTGACTGTGCATCCGTGTCCACTCGCTGGAACCTGCACTGCATGATTATGGATACGTTCGGATTAACGATTGGTGCAAAATTTATTGAATGAAACGCGTTAAATTATGGAAAAATATCGCTTGCTCAATAAAGCTCAGAACAGGTACGCTGGTGATTAACCTTCTTCTGCACGAGCTTGGGAACTAAAAAGGAAGGACAAAATTTTCTCTGATGAGAGTATTGGGCTGACGCGGTTGGGATTTTACGCACCATTGATACATATAGTCTTGTCAGGTTTGAGTTTTTTTAGTTGAAAAATATTGATAAACAATCGAGTTCGGTATTGTTTAAACAAAGCGACGTCGCTGCTGCATGGCCAGACGGTGTATGTGGTTCTGGCAACTAAGGTCATCTGAAGTGAAAAAAGTGCACTTTGAGTGCAAAAGTGAAATCTTGAATAATAAGAAATTGATCCGCTGTAGCAATAAAAGTTCGATTTTTGATCGGAAAAAACAACTTTAATCGTTTATTCTTAAAAAAAGGATAATCATTTTTAAAAATCATCTAGTTGTGCGATAGAAAATGTTATTAACCATGCTCTCAGAGTAACAGATTTTGCGATACGACTCGCACCGTCTCATGAAACATAGTTTCGAAAAAATATGACCCTGCACAAAAATCATTATAACTCGGTCAGTTTTCGAAATTTTTACAAAATCTTCATTGCATATTAATCTTGAGACCCTAGGCTATAAAACTCCGCAAAAACATCGACTTTTGAGATTTGTCAGTTCACGCGGGCCCCTTAAGCCCGTCGTCGCAATCGATCACGGGACGCCTTTCCAAAAAAATAAAGTACCCGGATCAGTCTCAAGAATATAAGTTTGCCATAAAAAACGTTGTCTAAGCGTTTATTTGAAATCATATATATTTTTACACATACATGCCTTGATGCATACATACACACGTAACGTCTCACGTGCCCACAACGCGCGAACATAAACGAGACACATAATCCCGAAGCGCGTCCAACACCCTTTGCACGCACGTCTCGTCCACACGTACCGACGCAATGGTCGTTCGAACCTCGACAAACCAAAGTCTCACTTCCTCGACGGTTCCTCACACCTTATTATGTCGACATTCACACATACACGTGTCTCTCCGCTTACAGGCTTCCAGCTCATACATATACATGTTCGTAAAGCATGTTTTCTATTTTTTAACTGTCCTTTCATTCCGCGCTCTTAGAATACTATTTTAGCAATTCAATGGCTATAGCATTTCCCACGAAAAATTAAGGGAAAAAAATATATTTTTTTTATTCTCGGTACATTTTTTCCTACACGGTAATTGGGAAAAGTCTTGATTGCGTATTTTTCAAGTATATGGAACGCGGAATAGTCCGGAAAATTGTTTAAATTCGAACTTCCTGAGTAGCTGTAGAAATTGTTAAACTTTTAATGCATGTCTCTTTGGGTGATGTTGAGCAAATGATTTCCAAAACGTTTCGAAGAACTCCCGTTGAAGTTCAAAGAGGCATATTATTTGAGACCAGCAGGTACATTAGAGTCCTTTCTCCTTTACGGGCTACGAAATTAATAATTATATTGATAATCATCTGATTAGAAATAAATCATTATTATAATTATCTATTTTTAAAAGTATGATCATTAGTAAAAATTAATTATTCGACTGGAAATGCATTAAAATGTTTATTTATTTTCTCACTTCAGGCGTTTTTTAATCAATATTATTTAATTAAATGAATATAATAATTATTTGATTTGATAGATAGTTACCATAATTGCCTAAATAATTAAAAATTAATTATTCGACTGGGAAAGGCATTAAAATGTTTATTTATTTTCTCACTTCGGGCGTTGTTTAATCAATATTATTTAATTAAATGAATATAATAATTATTTGATTTGATAGATAGTTACCATAATTTCCTATTGTCAAAAGTATGATAATTATTTTAAAATAATCATTCGATTGGATAAGGCATTAAAATGTTTATTTATTTGCTTACTTCGAGTGTTCTCTTTAACTTATCTAAATGTATAAGGATTTTATTATTTCTTATATTCACGTCAACACCTTCGTTATTTTTATAGCAGCGATTCTTTCGTCACTGTTTTCAATATTGACAAAATAATCTGGTAGAAAGAAAAGAGATTTCTGAAAAACAGCAAGGACGTGAAAAAAATGAGATAATTATCAAAGAAGAAAAATCGCCCCCTGGTAAGTTCGTTAAAGAATAAGGAGATAATGGATCATGTGTCAGGCTTTATCATGATCATTTGATAAAGCCTGAATACAGTGCCGACTGGACAAAGAATCATCGCGTGTCCTAATGCTCCCGATGACGTTGAAGTTTGCATCGTTGAAATGCAAGGAAATGTATAGTTCTTATTCTGTTTCTTTTTTATGATTACTATCCAAAATTTTTGTAGAATTATGTTCTTTTACTAGCCTAAGTCTGCCGAAAAAATAAAGCTCCATCCCATTTCAACGGTGCAAACTCCGAAATCGTTCATCCCGTACATATCCTTACGATTTCTATTACAGTTGTACGATGTTAGTCTTTGCATTGTTGGAATGCAAAGAAAATCCTTTATTTTCACTTTTTCCATTTCCTTCGCAATGCTAAACTTTCTTTTTCCAAATTTAAGTTGTAGATCTCTCATACGCGTTTTCAAAAACATTCGCATGCGTTTCGAAGCCCAAATCGGCCAAAAACCGCGAATTGGGCTACGAAACGTCCGTTGCGTTCCAACGATGCAAACTTCAACGCCCGTTGCGTTCCAACGATGCAAACTTCAACGCACTTTTTCCATTTCCTTCGCAATGCTAAACTTTTTTTTTCCAAATTTAAGTTGTAGATCTCTCATACGCGTTTTCAAAAACATTCGCATGCGTTTCGAAGCCCAAATCGGCCAAAAACCGCGAATTGGGCTACGAAACGCCCGTTGCGTTCAACGATGCAAAGATATGGCGAAAAAAAAAATTGATCACCAAATTTAGATTCCAGCCTTACCCGTCCCCTTTTTGGGAACTCAAAATGAGCCAATTTTGGAAGTTGTACGTTTGTACGTATATTTCGAGTTCGTCGATTCTTCGTTACGCTAAACGTAACGTAATAATAAAAGTAAGGTACAAAATACGTATATAAAATCAATCACGTATAAAAAAGTAAATAAATAACGTAAAAATACGTAAATAAACTAAATTACGTAAAAATCAATGGAAATAAAAGAAAGAATGTTAAAAAAAAACGTGTATAAATTAAACAACGTAAAAAACGTAAATAAAATTAATAACCTAAATAAAATTGGCACAGTGCAACGTAGTCAATAAAATTCTTTCAACTATTCAGCTCCATTGTTATTATTCGTAATTAATAAATCATGACCGGAAATTACAAGTGTCCTGCGTTCTTTCGTGTAACGGGTACCGAACTCGCACACTTTCATTAATCATTGTCAAACGACAACAAAGGAAAAAAGGTGGTGAAAAAACCGCCCTCGCCGATTTCCCCTGCCACGGTGTTCCCGTGTGGGTTATCCAGGAGGGTAAGTCGGGAGGTCGCGCGAGGTCGTGACCGTGCAGAGTTTGTTCCCTCCCTGTGCACGCCGTAAGGACGAGCGAGAGGAGGCGAAGCTGCGCGCGAGGGCAATATGAAAACCAGCGCCATTTTGAGAACGGGGCGCTTTATCGTTGCGTCCCTATATAGGGACATTAAACTGGCTCTCGGCCGGGCGCGTATATCAACAATAATTGCAGGGGCCAATAATAAAGCCCGAGGGGCCAAAGAGAGCAGCCTCGATAGCCCGAAATTGCTGGTTCCCCTACCAACGGGACACCATAAGCGCGCCCCGGTTGTTGCGCCGCGGCGACGAGGGGCGCGGGATCGCGGTTATTACTTCGGCGTCCTGTTCCTGGTGCGCCGCGAGCATCGGGGAATATGGCGGCAGCCCTTCGTCCTCGATGGCGGATAAACGATCCTGCGCGATACTTACTACTCTCTCTCTCTCTCTCTCTCTCTCTCTCTCTCTCTCTTGCTCTACCTCACTCTTGATTCTTAGCTGCATACACATGTACGTATACACACATGGCTGCAACTATCACTGTGTACATCATCACTCAGTACACTTTGCGATGGTGGTGTACCGAGGGAGGCGTGTTGAGCCACCACCATTATGAATTTCACCATAGTGAATATCGCGATCGACGTGTTTGTGTCTGTGTGTGCGTGCGTGCGTGCGTGCGTGCGTGCGTGCGTGCGTGCGTGCGTGCGTGCGTGCGTGCGTGCGTGCGTGCGTGCGTGCGTGCGTGCGTGCGTGCGTGCGTGCGTGCGTGCGTGCGTGCGTGCGTGCGTGCGTGCGTGCGTGCGTGCGTGCGTGCGTGCGTGCGTGCGTGCGTGCGTGCGTGCGTGCGTGCGTGCGTGCGTGCGTGCGTGCGTGCGTGCGTGCGTGCGTGCGTGCGTGCGTGCGTGCGTGCGTGCGTGCGTGCGTGCGTGCGTGCGTGCGTGCGTGCGTGCGTGCGTGCGTGCGTGCGTGCGTGCGTGCGTGCGTGCGTGCGTGCGTGCGTGCGTGCGTGCGTGCGTGCGTGCGTGCGTGCGTGCGTGCGTGCGTGCGTGCGTGCGTGCGTGCGTGCGTGCGTGCGTGCGTGCGTGCGTGCGTGCGTGCGTGCGTGCGTGCGTGCGTGCGTGCGTGCGTGCGTGCGTGCGTGCGTGCGTGCGTGCGTGCGTGCGTGCGTGCGTGCGTGCGTGCGTGCGTGCGTGCGTGCGTGCGTGCGTGCGTGCGTGCGTGCGTGCGTGCGTGCGTGCGTGCGTGCGTGCGTGCGTGCGTGCGTGTGTGCGTGCGTGCGTGCGTGTGTGCGTGTGTGCGTGCGTGTGTGCGTGTGTGTGTGTGTGTGTGTGTGTGTGTGTGTGTGTGTGTGTGTGTGTGTGTGTGTGTACGAGGGTGTGTGTGTGTGTGTGTGTGTGTGTGTGTACGAGGGTGGGGTGAAAAGTTTCCGGCCTGACCAAGAGATGGTGCCACTAGGTCTAGTTTCGGAGCGGCGTCCTACAGTACCATTCCTACCGAGCTTGTATGTACAGTTTCAGCCCAATTGCTACGTTAGTTTGCGTTTGAGAGCACATTGCGCGAGACGCTTCCGTTGTTTTAAAATGGAAAAATTGGAAAAACGTGCTGTCATCAAATACTTCCATTTGAAAGGTTTTACACCAAAACAAATAAAAGAAGAGATGGATTCAACACTAGGAGACTCCTCCCCATCATATTCAACTATTAAGCAGTGGGTTTCTGAATTTAAATTGGGTCGTGTGAGCACCTCTGACGAGCCTCGCTCAGGACGGCCCGTTGAAGTCACAACTTCAGAGATGATTGAAAAAATCCATAAAATAGAGTTGGAAGACCGCAGGTTGAAAGTGCATGAGATAGCTGAGACCTGTAGGATGTCAGCTGAACGTATGCGAAATATTTTGCACAACCATTTGAACATGGAAAAGCTGTGTGCAAGGTGGGTCCCATGTAGGTTTCGCCAATTGAACAATAACGGCCAATACTTGGACCAATGTTGGCGGGACGATGATCGGTTAACCAATTGTACGCCAATACTCGGCTGAGTATTGACTAGCCAACATTGGTTTGCTGATACGAGGCCAATGTTCGGCCAAACGTAGACTCGCTAATCATTGGCTTGTCGATACACGACCGATGTTTGGCGAAGTATAGACTGGCCAATCATTGGTTTGGCAATACGAGGCCAATGTTCGGCCAAGTATAGACTTGTTCATTATTGGTTTATCGATATGAGGCCGATGTTTGGCGAAGTATAGACTCGCCAATCATTGGTTTGCCGATACGAGGACAATGTTCGGCCAAATATAGGCTCTCTAATCATTGGCTTATCGATACGAGGCCGATGTTTGGCGAACTATAGACTCGCCAATCATGTTTTTGCCGATACGAGGCCAATGTTCGGCTGAGTAACGCATGATCGAACCGCAATTCGTATATTGACGATTCATTGTTTCGCGTTGAAGTCATTGAGAGACGAGATAAATACGTTTTACGAGTCCATTGGACATTATTCTTAACAAATATACTACCAAATCAATGTACTCATTGTTGGCCGATTCTCGAACGAGCTCATACGAGATATTCTGCCGATTTTTATGAACCATCCTACACTGACAGAAAAATTCTATTAATATTAACTAACCACGTCTATTTATTTTTTATTTGAACTAACTAGATTTTTCGTGAAATCAAATTTTTCCTATTGCATTCCATTATTGGAATTATTCATTTTAAATATATTTATTTATTCAAATTAAACTTGAACGAATGAACTAATGGTCTGTCTTTATTGCAACACACATATTAACGGGTTGTGGGGGTAGAGAAGGTGCAGAGAAAGGAATTATATATATAGGTTAGGTTTGAAAATTCTATAACATGGCATTCGATAACACTCTCTAATTATCACAATGATATTAACTAATTGATATAGTTTATGTGATACAAATAATGATGAGAATCCATTTGGTATCTTATGCCATATCTGCGATTCAAATGTTACAAGCACTCGGTAGCATAGGGGCAGCGTGTTTGGCTATGAGTAGGGAAGTTCAAGGTTCGACCCCTATATGGGTGAAATATTTTCTTCGAACTAATCATTTCGAAATACCAGGTAATGACGTATTACAATACAAAAATAATTAATTTTTTTTTGGCAGTGCAGGACCAATTTTGGCGATCTATATTGGGTCACAATTATCCGCCAAGACTCGGTCGATAATCGGGCAAAGCTCGAGTGCCAATGATAGCAATCTTGAGGGGACTTATTGTTGGCCGATTGTCGAATGAACTCCTACGCGATGCTCGGCCGATTCTCATAAGCCATTCTAGGGCCAATATTGATTGCGAATATCGGGCCGCTCTTATCATCCAAGGCTCGGTCGATGATCGGGCCAAGCTCGAGTGCCAATGTTGGCAAGCTTGGCGTCGAGCATCGGCCAATCATTGGCCACTACCGATCACCCTACATGGGACGTGCCGCGTTTGCTAACGCTCGACCAAAAACTGCTTCGAAAAACCATTTCTACCGACAATTTGGCGCTGTATAGGCGTAATCCAAACGAATTTTTGCGTCGATTTATAACCGTTGATGAGACATGGGTCCACCACTACACTCCTGAAAATAAAGAATAGTCAAAACAGTGCGTTGGAAAAGGGGAACCAACCCCAAAGAAGGCAAAAACAATTTTATCGGCGAACAAGTTTATAGCTACTGTTTTTTGGGATGCGAGAGGAATTATATACATTGATTACCTTGAAAAGGGTAAGACTATCACTGGTCAATACTACGCAGAGTTATTGCAACGTTTGAAGCACGAGGTGTAAATTAAACGACCTCATTTGGCGAAGAAAAAAGTTTTGTTTCATCACGATAACGCACCAGCGCATTCGTCGATTGTTGCCATGTCCAAAATCCACGAATTGAAGTTTAAATTGATGCCGCATCCTCCCTACTCTCCAGACTTAGCCCCCAGCGACTATTACCTGTTTCCTAACCTCAAAAAATGGCTTGGCGGAAAAAGATTTAAGAGCAACGAAGAAGTTATCGAAGCTGTAAATCAGTATTTTGAGGAGTTTGACGAATCTACGTTGAAAACTGGTATAAATAAATTAGAACACCGTTATGAGAAATGTATCAGTGTTGATGGAGATTATGTTGAAAAATAAAGCAAAAAAAAATGTTTAAACATGGTTTTTCTTGGTCAGGCCGGAAACTTTTCTCCCCACCCTCGTACAGGGTGGTCCGGAAAGTGACGATCAAAAGGAAAATCTAGATGGCTTGTATCAATACCTATCCGAATCATACCCAACTATGTTCTACGATCTTTTTAACTTCTCGAGAAAAAAGCACGGATAAGGTTACCCCTCGGTCGATCGAGCTGAAATGTTGCACAAACCTTCCTTTTAATATTTTAAGGTGGAACGAGCGAGCGCTCTTGATTTCTATAGATTTCGTTCCAATTTTGAACAGACGTTGTTCGTGTAATTATCCCTTTAACTGCCATCGTAGCAAATTTGCTACGTTCACTTTGACCCCGTCGGTAAAAACGTAAGGACGCTATAGCGGACAAGCCACTTCACAGTTCCGTCAACCTATGCTAGATGCAGCTAAAAATACCGGTACAGCTTGAAATTCAAACGTAAACATATGAGTTATGTTAATGTGGCAACAATGTGTTGTGAAAATTTACGACGCTTGCCCCGGCACTCGATCTGCTGCCTGTTTTTTGTCCAAAAAGTAAGTAAAGGGACATTCTTGAAATATTTTTTGATAGCATTGTGTAAAGGAAGCTTTATTGGACGAACTAGGCTTTGAAGTTTTTTTATTGGATTAGAATAATAGTTCGATCCGAGCGGGTAGTGGCAAATTTGCTACAGTCCGAAAATACTACTTCCCAGGCCATTATCGACAAAATTATGGTTGGACAGTCATATTTAACTCCTTTTTAGTTATATTACCAGAGGAAACGATTTTGAGCCATGCAGAAATAGACATGGCCGTTGAAGGGTTATGTTTGACAATAAGTGGGATTTCAGAACAGTCGACTATTTAGATTGGGAGATGATGAGTTTTTAAATTGCAACTTTTAACACTGCAGGATCTGCATTGAGATTCAGACAGAGTAATTTTCCGTAAAAAATATTTGTCTCCTATAATAAGAAGATATATGGATACACCGCATCGTTCCACGTATCCAATGGCGTAAGTTTGCGCGACATGTTTAAAATAATAGTGGAACACAAATTTTTATTTGGAAGTTATTTTTAATCGAACAAAGTTTTTAATTAGTTGTGAATCAACCAACACTTTTATTTGTTAATGAAGATAACACAAACAATTTGAAACATTAATATTTATAAAACAAATATATTTTTTTATGATCAAAGTTTTTAACTTTAGGAACAAGATAATTTTTTTCTCGGAATATTGAATAATATTGTTCTTTGGTGTTGCTAATTTTTTTCTTATTATAGGGAACAAATATTTTTTACTGAGAATTATTCTGTCTACTGAACGTTTTTAGAGAAACTGAATAGTGAAGGCAATGCAAAGTTTTTACACTCGTTCCCTAACTAGTTTGCTATCTAAAGATATTTTTTTTCAACATTTGTAAACCCAATAGAATGGCAGGGCGAATTATGTGATCTGACTTTTGGTCCATGCAGGCCCTGCAGTGTTAAAAGTTGCAATTTCAAAAGCCATTATCCCCCAGTCTAAGTCGTCGACTGTTCTGAAATTTCACTTAAACATGCACAATGATATGAACAATGTCTGGTTAAAATTTGAACGAATAGTTTTTGTTCAAATTTTAGTTTAAATAGTTTTTGGTTTGGGTTTGGGTTTGTTTGGGTATTTTTATTTCGACAAAACGGAGAGTAGCAGATATAGATATAGTCGGCGCGCGTTAAAAACAAAAAAAAACTTAAAAATTCAATATCTAGAAAATTATTGCAAGCCGCCAAAAATCCCTTTAGGGGTTGTCTTAAAATATTAAAAAAAAGGTTTGTGCAAAATTTTAGCTTGATTAGAGGGATGGGGGGTTCGAAACATTATCCAAACGCATTACTTTACTTCGCTCTTTTGTCTATGTACTTTCTCCGCGATTTTTTTACTCGTGTTTTCGTTACGAAATGCACTATTGAGCAATAAATGATCAACTGAATATTAACGTAAATGCGTTAAATTTATATTAAAAGTGTAAAAAATAGGTTTGAGAGGATTAGTCACTAAAGTTCGGATGATGAAATCAAATACGTTAGGGGAAAAGGACTCCCAGTTGCTTTCAAAAACTTCTAGGATGGAAGTTGATACACAAAAGACAAAAAAAAATTAATACATATGCTACAGAAAAACTCGAAAAAAGAATCAACAAATGGTTTTTTCTAGACACTTAAAGATTATCGTAGAACATACACATACATTCGGATAGGTATTGATACGATGACGTTGACGTTAAAGGGGAAGGTAACGATTTTTTCAATTCATTTTTTTTTATTTCCTTTTTATCATCATCCAACGCCACTCTTTAAAAAACATTCGTTCATCCATCCAAAATTCAGTTGGTTTAACAAAATGTATCTTTAAATACGTTCAACTTGACTTTTGATTGGCATAACAAAACAGTATGGTTGGTGGAAAAATAGTATACTGATGTGAACTGTAGCTTATTTAGCATGTCTGAGCAACTGTTGAAGCAACAAAATTTTGAAACAACAAAATGCATTTTGCACATTCAACGATTCTTTTTTCTCAGTGCATTCTTTGTGAATTGAGGTCGTAAATTTCCCAATAATAATACGTAAACACGTTTGAGCGATTTTCACATTGTAAATCGGCCAAATAAATTACGAGTAATTGGAAAGAATTAATTCTCGTTGCATTCCAACGATGCAACCTTTAACATCATGGACGAGAAGCTTTTTGCGCGAGATTAATTCAAAAGTTCGATTTTTTTTTACTGACTGAAGTTTGCAGCACTGGATTGCAGCGAAAATCCATTCTCTTCACTTGCTCAATATTATTTTTGCCAATTTAGGCTGTGAAAATCACTCTAATGTTTTCATGTATTCATAATAGAGATGTCAATTCGCGAAAAAAGCCTTTGGATAATAATAAATACGACGTAATGGAAAATTAAGAAAAAAAAATTGTTGCATTTCAACGATGCAAATTTCACCGTCATTAGATACGCGGCATCTAGGGTTTCCTTTTGTACGTCACTTTTCGGGTCACCCTATATATATATATATATATATAGTATTTACAAAAGAGTGTAACAAAACTTGGGAGGATCGCGCCAGGTCTCGTCGAGAATCGTTCGCAAGCTCGTAAAACTATACGTAGCTCGCGTGATAGTCGCGAATTCGTTATTACACTCGTTAACGCCGGTGAGGTACTCCAAACCCTGGGCAAACTCGTTAAATTCCAGAGTCAAGCTTCTCTTTGTCTCTCTCTCTCTCTCTCTCTCTCTCTCTCTCTCTCTCTCTCTCTCTCTCTCTCTCTCTCGCTCGCTCTCTGTACTCATTCACCCTGTCGAGCTTCTCCGCGCCTCACAAAACCCGTATAAGTATATAAAGTATTCCTCCTCCGCGAAATATCCATGCGAGCATCAAGATATACGAGAACACCTATTGAAAGCACCCGGGCGACACGTACCGTTGACGAGTGTTCGTGTCTCCAGCTTTGCTTTTGCCACGGCGGTCGCTGCTTTTTTTCCTCCCTGGCATCACCTACCAGCCCCGGACCTGTGATTTTTCCGAGCCGGGGCAAAAACTTGACATTGGCGCCCCTCTTCTCCAGCATTTGAGACTAAGAGGGAAATCTCTTTAGGCGCCCGAAAATGAGTCACTTTTCGTGCATTTTTTTAAAGGTGATAAAATAATCGCATCATTTGAAAATTTTGACATTATCTTTTTACGACTTTCAAATGTTTTTTCTTTTCTTTTTTAAACAAAAAAAAATGGCCACGTTATAAGGTATTTATTTAGGCGTCTTTTGAAAAACTGGTCATGTTATACTGCTCAAAAAACTGCTCACAAAGTTATTGGTCGATCTGACTGACATTTTGGGAGGTTTCGCTGAATAATATTATTGAAAGGATATACCTATAAAAATATTTAGAAGTATAAAATTAAAAGTTAGGTAGGCTTTGTAGTCAAATTTTCATATTTTTGACCATTTTCTGGACAATTTTTAGCCCAAAAAAGTAATTCATTTACGCGATAGCCTTAAGACTTTAGGTATGTCCATCCAATAATCTTATAGAAACCTGCCAAAATTTCAACCAGTCTGATCAATAACTTGTTGAGCTATAAAATGAGCAGTTTTTCAAAAGACGCCTAAAGGAATACCTCATCAAAGTTCGTCTCATAGACAGTTTTATTTTCGATGGCTAGGATCACGAGGCCATTGAAACTCACTAATGCGCAATGGATGCTAGGCGCTTTAGTGAAACAAGTTTTTTTCAAACACAACCATTTGGCGCCCCCTTCAATTTCGGCCCGGGGCACGTACCCCCGTTTACCCCCCCCCCCCTCCCCACATAGATGCGCCGTTGTCGCCTACCCCATGTGCTTTTTTCTCAGCCAAATGATTGGGAATCTTTGCTGCTCGAGGGCTCTTTAGCGTGGCCGAAGCGAAGCGCTTTCACGACTGTCGTAACGTGATAGAATTTCGATGATGCGGTGGCTTATGCGACCAATCTGCAAAGACAATTCTCCCTTTTGTAGGATTTCTATCACTTTGGTGGTTTTTGCTGCAAAAAGGTCTCGGTCTCGTTTCTTTTGTCTTTCGACAGCCAGAGGGATGGAAACCGTTCTGGGTGCTCCTTCGATGTCCCCTCTATACGTACCACCAAAGAGTCCAATAAAAGAGACGAAAACCCAACACTTTTTAGCGTAGAATATGAATGTTTGACTGAAGGTAGATGGTTGCATACTGAAAGTAACTCCAATAAAATGTTACCCCTCCGTCCCAACCCTAAGAAATAGGGGTTGAAAACTTAAAAATCGCCCTATCTCAATAATGAATAGCCCGATCCATTTTTTTTCAAACGAAAGCTGTTCCGAATAATATAGTACGTATAAAGTTATCTAACGTCCAATCCTCTATCTTCGAAAATAGCGGCACAAAAACACGAGAGCACCACTGACCCAGGCAAGGGCGCAGCGATATGTTTACTCCGCTTGCACACGCATCAACCCCGAATTTTCGAATCGTTTTTGTGCCGCTGTTTTCAAAGATAGGGGTTGGACGTCGGATGACTTAATACGAATTTTATTCCAAACAACTTTTGTTTAAAACATTTTTGGATCGGGCTACTAATTATAGAGATACGGGGATTTTTGGGTTTTCAACCGCTATTTCTTAGGGTTGGGGCGAGTTGGGGGCAACATTTTATTGGGGTTACTTTTAGTCTGCAACCATCTATTTTCAGTCATACATTCATATTCTGCGCTAAAAAGTGCTGGGTTTTCGTCTCTTTTACCGGACTAAAAGTGCTGGGTTTTCGTCTCTTTTACCGGACTAAAAGCGTTGTGTTGGCTTCGTCGTTGTGTCTTTGCTTACTTCGATCTTACATAGCGAAATGATAGTTTTTTTCAAAGTGTTGGTTTCTTTTTAATGATTTCAGGAACGCCGATCAATCGTTTGCCAATAATGGCGAAGTCGGTGCTCGATCTCTACGAGCTCTTCCAGTTGGTTATAGCCCGGGGTGGCCTAGTCGACGTTATAAACAAGAAGCTCTGGCAGGAAATCATCAAGGGCCTACACCTGCCGTCTAGTATCACATCCGCCGCATTCACGCTTCGGACCCAGTAAGTAAATCATACCAGGTCCATTTTTTCGTTATACGCGCGCGTGGACGCAACAGCTCTTTTTTTTCTGCCGAACATGAAGAGGATCCGTGTTCCAACGCCCCGCGGGAAGCTTCCGATGAGTGTTGGCTGGGAAAATCATTGCTCCATGTGGGATACTTGGATTTTTTATTTTTCAGCGTACCGACATGGACACTGTCGTCGAATATCCATAAGTGAATATCCATATGTTGAATATCCATAAGTCGAGTATCCATCAGTACGAATATCCATAAGTCGAGTATCCATAAGTACGAATATCCATAAGTCGAATATCCATAAGTACGAATATCCTTAATTATGAATATCCATAAGTCGAATATCCATAAGTCGAATATCCATAAGTGAGTATAGAGTAGAAATAAGTGCCAGAAATGGCGGGAGGTAGAGATAAGTGAGTTTGTTTGGTTTTATTTTTTGGGTTCGTTTGGGTTCCCTCTATACTCACTTTTCCTCTACCTTCGGCCATTTCTGGCACTCATTTCTGCTCTATACTCACTTATGGATATTCGACTTATGGATATTCGTCCTTACGAATATTCGCTTATGGAAATTCGACTTATGGATATTCTACCCCAATTGGCATGGATATTGATACCTAGACGAGGAATCTTAGTAGTTTTGTTTCTAGGGAGTATGCGGGGTACGCGGGAACTCGCATGCTCTTGATGTCTAAACTTGAAGCTCCTTCCTGAATAGTGACCCGATTCAAAGCTCGCAAATAGAAACGAAGATACTTGCGGGACGTTCTCTTCAAAGTATAAAGAGAAAAAAAAACTTGATAGTCTTTCGAACGACCGCGAGGCCCAGCTTCAAAGAAGAAAAACTTCGTCTCGGGTGACGGTAATGAAAAACCGGAAAGAAATAGACGTTTGGGAATATCCACTTTTCTCGTTTCCAGGCAGCAGGAGGGAGAGATTTATTTCAATATTCTCTAATTTTACAATTGGCTAACGGACCAGAAATTGGGAAACAACCATCAAAGCTTCGGGAATAATTTGTCATTGGTTTATTCACGGGAAACTTCGTTTAGTTTATTCATGGGAAATTACGTTTAGTGACATTTATACTATATTTCTTTAGCTCTTTATATCACCGTGTGACAGTTCTGCAACAATCCATCCAAGTCCTCACAAAATTCCATATTGACGTTTAATACTTTTTCAAATCAATGTTCTATGGTTTTTTTTTAGTGCAATTCATGCAAACCAGATGACGTTGGGTGGATCAAAATTTGTTCAAAGTTCACTTATCGCGAGATTGCAAGATTCGAGTGTGCGCAAAGTTTGGGAAAATCGAACAAAAAAAAAATAACAAAACGACAAACGGTATGTGAAAAATGTGGCGTGGCTTTGTGCTACAACAAGCAAAACAACTCTGCTTCAAAGCATTCCATACATCATAAAGGAATGGTACGACACAATGTAACATGTCTGTCACACTCCCTTTATTGCTTTGTAACTAGGCCCCTGATTACATTTCTGAAAAACTAAATAATACGTGTTTTTTTATTTATTAAAAGCTACGATAAAGTCAACTATTTTTTTATTTTCACAACATTGTGTAACAAAATGGCGCCGCTGGAGCTGGATGAAGCGAGTAACCTTCGTCTGATAGTGTCCTGCGGCTGGCAAGAATGCTACTCAATTTGCTTTACCTGAAACGAAAATTCACCATAATTTGAGTTCCAGATGAGATTTGCCTTCTAAATAAACCAAAATGGGGTGCACGTTTGAAAAAAAAAAATAGTTTTCGCTACAAAAAAATCGCCGAAAATAATTGGTTATGGAAGAAGTTTTCAACGTGACAAAAATCCGAGATACTTCGATGTAAAATGTTGTTACGAGGTTCCAAAAAAATTTGTAAAGATACTCCACGATATTTCGAACAAACGCCACTAAACAGATTTTTCGTTCCATCAACCGGGTATGCCTAAAAAAATTATAAAAATTCACCTTTTTCCGGTCTGCAGCGCACCTAACTATGTTACAAAATGTTGTCAAAACATTTGTAACCATACCCAAGATAAAAGTCGAACCTCAGCTCTTTTTCAATCTCCCTCAAAATCGCGATATAAATTCGATCATTTTAATTCCGCATTGCCCTACGTGCCGCAATCCATTCATGCGATTTGCGCCCGTGGAAATTCGTATGGACTCGTTCAACCGCGCCAACCGCCGGAGAATCCACCTTGGCGGTAAAAAATGAAGAAAAAAAAATGGCGTTACGTGGATAATTGATTCGGGAAGGAAAAAAATGTCACGTCTCGCGATACAAACGATTTATACTCCTTACAAATCCTTCTCTCTATTCCTCGCCGGCTCGATCTTTCGCGCGTCGCATACACACATACTTCTCAATTACAAGTACCGAGCATACGGTCGGAGGCAATGGTCGCGCCACCACGCGGTGGCGTCCCATTGCTCGAATGATGAATGTTCCTCAGCGTCAGGTCTGTCGCACGTCGCACACACACACACACACACACACGCACACAGCACGCACGCACGCACGCACACACACACACACACACACACACACAGCACAGCACACGCGCGCGCGTGCACACACACACGCACGCGAACACACACACACACACACACACGCACGCGCGCGCGCACACACATACACACACACACACACACACACACACACACACACACACACACAGAGGCAAACACGAGAAGATGCCCGTTGCCGAGTTATTTTCACGATGAAGCGACGGTGAAGAAGACGAAAGAGGAGTAGGAGGAGAGAGTGCGCGGCATCGTCAGCATCCTCTGTATTTCATATTAGACGACGCTGGTTAATACGTCACTCAGTCGCGAGACTCTGCTCTCTCTTTCTCCCTTCCCATACCTCATATGATGGACTCTTCGATCTCTCCGTCTTTCTCGATTCCTTTTTTTTTTCATCCTCTTTCTCGTCTTCTTTTCGTGCTCCGTGCCGCACAGCTACGCCTCTCAATCCCATCGCGGAAGCCTCATTTAGAAATGTCGTCGTTCGTCTCTTTGGACCGACGAAGAGCCATTGCGATCTCGAAAGCTCTATAGGCTCCTCGTTCGCGACTTTGTATTATTATTCGCTCTATTATACGACGGCGAACGTGCTAGAATTCAGCAATGAACAAGCCATTAAGATGCGAACGAAGCCGCAAAAAAAAAAAGAAAAAACGAAACAGTACCCGGAACGTACTCGAGAGATTCAATTATTGTATCTTCGAATTCGTAATTGAGGAAGTTGGACCGATGAGGTCAAACGAGTTTCACGTGAGGCAGAAAAAAACGTATGAAAATATCCATGAATACGACATTGGAAACGTTGCGGATATCAATAGATATTTCCAGCGATCGGCTTTTGGAATAAAGCGCGTGTGTGTTCTTGGAATTAACGAGTACAGGACGAGCGAGAATACGTACGTTGAAATATTGTCGAGTGTGTCAATTTCGACACGTGCGCGTCACCATTTACGTATATTGTGTGTATGAGCATAAGTGTGTATATAACTGTTCGGTTATTGCGCTAAACGAACAAGGCGATATGTGTAACGCGTTAATATTATGTTCCACGTTTCCACGCGTACCAACATGTAGACATATTTCTTTCTGCTCGGCCTGTATATTTATCTTTGGTCGCGAGAGCGCCTAAATGATACGAGGGATCGAATCTTGTGAATACAAATAAGCCAAACAGGCTGCGTTGTTGACGAGAAAAGAGCGAGAGAGACAGAGAGGGGGGGGGGATTATCGCGAGGGTATCCAGCGCCCTCGAAGCGGTAGCGTCATAGAACTAACTCACTCACGAGCGCCTGTCCAAACTTTCTTGCCGGTGAAAGAACGGAAAAGAACAAAAAAAGGACCAATGTGTACATAGACACGTGCGGGGATAAACGTCAGCTCGCTTTTGAAGTGTCCGGATATTGTAACAACTGGCCACTCTGTTTTCATATTTCCAAGCTTTCTTCCTGGAGAAGGGTGATAAAAGTCGCTTTGTATTCGCAATCTTCGCAATGCTTTCAGCGCGTGGGCTAGGGAGAATGGAAATACATCGTAGGTTTGATTATTTCGAGAATATCTCGAAGCGATATCGGATAAACGATCCTCTCTCTCTCACTCTCTCTCTTTCTCAATCTACCTCACAATTGATTCTTGGCTGCATACATGTAAAAGAAAGTCTAAAAGGAAAACCCAGTACGAAAAATGATAAATCAGCCCCATGTATGTTCTACGATCTTTTGTACTTTTCGGGAAAAAAGTATTTTTTTTCACATATTTCGTGTAGGTGCCTTCACGCCATTTTTAAAACTCGTGTTATGTTTGCGTAATTATTGAGCAATGAACAAACGACCAACTGAACGGTAACGTAAATGCCTCAGATTTTGATCAAAAGTTGAAAACAAGCTTTGAGAGGGTCAGTCACTAAAGTACAAATGATTAAAAAAATACTTACATTCGGCCAAGGACTGTCAATCGATTTTGAAAACTTTTGAGAGGAAAGAACTTAGACAAAAGATAAAAAAATAAATACCTATGCTGCGAAAACACGCGGAAAAAAAATAAAAATGGGGAATTGGGTTTAATTGTTTGGAGAATGTCACGAAGCGATGTCCGCTTGGTTCTCGAGTATTCTCGAAATTTTGAAGCTTTGTTTACGTAAATTGTCGATACTTTGAACAGGTAACGTCGTCACGTGCACAAACAATCGATAGGACCGGACTTTAGCTTCGATAAGGAGCCTGCGAAGTGGTGACCAACGAGTCTTACCGGAAACGTCGAACGAGTCGCGCGCGACTCGCCTCGTCTTAGCTGGATAAACGGTTATTATTTGCGCTTTCTACTATTTTGCATCAAGGCTCTAGTACCTGACCCTTTCCCTCCGAACTTTCACGTTCTATCGGCCACGAAACCGACACCCCCAAGCCCACTGCCGGTCATATCAAGTTTCGCGATTTTTGTCTTCGCGCCCTTCCCGCGCAGAACTTTGTCGGACGTCCCCAGATCCTACCACATCCCTTTAGGAATTCGATAGGGACGCCGCGCGTAGGGACTCCACATTGGAATCCAAGTGGATTTCGCGGCTATTTTCCAATTCACATCGTTTGGATTTTCTTATAAAAAATTCGCAACCGGAAGTTGTTGGGATCCCATTGGATTCTGCACTATTCCCCTATCAACGCCGTTTGAGAATTCTTACGACGAATCGAAAATGTGTGAAAAGTCAGGACGTGTGTGGATGGGATTTTACGTGTGTGGTGATATGTCAAAGTGCAGTAAAATAAATAAGACACGTTAATTATAGAGGATTTTCAGTGATATGATTCAAATCGATTTTCGAGATGTTCTTTGTAGAACAATTTATTCTTTTTTGAGGTAAGATTCAAACTTTTTTTTGGATCCACCTGTGTGATATATATATATATATATATATATATATATATATATATATATATATATTGTTTAGAAAATTCAACGTACAGAATGTGAAGGGATACATCAATAATCGTAACGGATTCTGTTCGATAATGGGGAATCCTGAAGGATTTGAATTGGATTCGTACATTGGAATCCAGTGAGGAATGCTGATTAGAATCCAATGTACGAGCGTAACGTGGATCCTGCACTGTTCCCCTAAACATAACCTGCACGCTTCGTGAGCGTATACGTGTGCTGATATTACGTCAAAGTGCACTAAAATAAATAACAAACGATAGTTAAAGAGAATTTGCAGTGATGTGATACCAATCGATTTTTAAGATATACTTTTTTTTAGGTAATTTATACTTTTTTAAATCCCCTTATTTTGTATACGGTCGAACCTTGATATAACGAAACCAGAGATGGGCATACTCGAATACTTTTAGTATTCGAGTAGGACAATAATACCGAATACATGTCACATGGATATTCATTTTTTTTCGATAATGAATCCACCTCGATTCAGTATTCGTTCTGACAATAAATAATGAATCCACCTCGATTCAGTATTCGTTCCGAAAATGAATAATGAATCCATTTGGATTCAGTATTCATTCCAAAATGAATAATGAATCCAACTGAATTCAGTATTCGCTCCGAAAATGAATAATGAATCCAGTTGGATTCAGTATTCATGCCAAAATGAATAATGAACCCAACTGAATTCAGTATTCATTTCAACATAAGTAGTGAATCCAATTCGATTCAGTATTCATTCCGTATTCGCATATCATCAAATTGAATAATCTGGAAAAATTGACAGAAAACATGTTTATTCTATTGAAACATTATCGTCCGTATACATTATATTTGACCAAGGGAAATCGCGCTCTTAGTTTCTAGTAACTGAAGAAATGGGCGTAGTAATGGAACATTATATTTTTCCCATTTCCATCGTCCATTTTTCCCGATTCAATTTGATGATATCCGAATACGGAATGAATACTGAATCGAGTTGGATTCATTACTCATGTTGAAATGAATACTAAATTCAGTTGGATTCATTATTTATTTTGAAATGAATACTGAATCCAGTAGGATTCGTTATTCATTTTGAAATGATACTGAATCCAGTAGGATTCATTATTCGTTTTCGGAACGAACACTGAATCCAGTGGGATTCTTTATTCATTCTCGAAACGAATTTTAAATACGTTTCTTTATTATTCGTGAATAAAAAGAAATTCGAATATGCCCCACCCTGAACGAAACTCTGAGGAAGTTCATTATATCGAGTTTTCGTTATATTGAGGTTTCGTTATGTCAAGGTCATGTTCCCTAAAATGTTCTAGCACTACAAAATTTAGTACTATAAAAGTAATATTAGTACTATAAATATAGGGATATTAGATTATAAATATAGTAATATTAGTATATCGGGCTTATAATTATAGTAATATTACGACTATAAATATAGGGATATAAATCTAGTACTATAAAAGTAATATTAGTACTACAAATATAGGCATATTTTTTAAGAAATAAGGGTTTAAATCAGACCAACTTTTACAAGAAATTAGCAGGCAGAGTATAATGTATATTATTATGTTGTTGTATCAAGGTTTCAGGTGTCTATCGGACTGGAATGGACAAATATTCGTTATATCGAGAATTTCCTCACATCGAGGTTCGTCATATCGAGGTTCGACTGTATCTATATACGTTGTTTAGAAACGTCAACGTACAGGACCCGAACGGATCCATAAAAAATCCTATCGGATACTGTTCGATAATGTGGCAATCCTTTAGTATTCGATCCAATGGGGTATCCCGATTAGAATGCAATGTACGAGCATGACGTTTTAGTATAGGGATCCAGTTGCATCGCATTATCAGGGAGTAGGGACGAGTGTAGAAATCCAATTGGGTCCCTATGACAATCTCTGCACGGGCTTGGATAATTCTCCAGGGGTATGGGGATCGGTCGTGGGAGCAGAGGTCTGTTGGTGAAGACGGCTGAGAAAATGCTCGCACACGACAGGATAGGAGGGCGATCGATACACGCTCACCTCTCGCGAATTTGATTATCACCCTGAGAGCCTCCAAGATTTATACCACCGGGCCTCATCTCCCTGGCCGGTTCTCTCGAAACGCATATACACACACAAACACACGCGCGCGCACACACACACACACACACACACACACACAGAGAGAGAGGTGGAAACGAGCCAAGACACGCGTACACATACAAATCCTTTGGTCTTCTCGTGCCTTCTCCTCGGAGAGTCTTCTCTCGAAGGAGCACACGTTGTACGAAAGAGGTGGACGCGCAGAAGGGTGGGCCGAGGTCTGAAACGCGTGGCTACAGCAATACTATATACTTTTAGACTCAGTGTTGCCCCTCGTGGGTTTTTCATACGCCTCGATGTATGTGCGTTGATTCCCGAGAGAGAAAGAGAGAGAAAGAGAAGCCACAGTCTGGCAGCAGACAATCGTAAAAATCGAACGATGCTCGCGCGAATTATAGGCTGCGGTATAACAACGCGCTCACCAATAGAATATATACAACCCAAACTCCGTATATGCGTATACGTGTGTCTGGACACATATTTATGTATACGTACTACATGCCGTTAGTAATATTTATAGAGATCGCTCAGACCCTAGCCACGTATATTCGCGAGTCTGTCAATCGTCTGGGGATTCGCCGTGTGACGTGTGATTTCCACCAAATTTACCGCAAGCGGGGACCGTATGAACCTCAACGGGTCTGCATAAGCTTGGGGCCCGAAAGGCCCCAACATTTGTTTATTTTGTTTCAAAATAATATTGAATGATCAAATAATATTTCATATCAAATAATATATCAAATTTCATATCAAATATATATCAAATAATATATCAAATAAAAAATCAAATAATATTTCAATATTTTGTTTCTGATAAAATTATTGGCATGTCTGGGTGCGAAATTTTACACACGATTGATGCATAGGCTTGCCTAGTTTGATTTTTTTTTATCAGATAATATTGATGAACTTATTGGTATTTTATTAATATTAAATTAATGAATAAATATTAAAATAATTAATTATAGAAATTTATAAATAATTAAAAATATATAAATTTAATAATATTGAACAATATTGATGAGTTATTCCTATTTGAACAAAGGGCCGCCGTTTCTGTGTGGCCAAGCGTTGTAGATTTTGGCGACTAGAGTGATTTGAAATTAAAAACTGAAAAATGTACTTTTAGTATAGAGATAAAACTTTCGTATGAGCGGATACTTTTTGAAATTTTGACAATTACGCATTACGGCTAGTGAGGAAAAACGCTCTCGGTTTACGAGCAAAAAACAGCTTTTATCATTTGTTAGTGAAAAGTGGATCAACGTGTGGAATAATCGTCTGGTCGTAGAATGGGAATTGTTGGAAACTATGCTCTGTACGAATTTAAAGGAAATCGGGCGAATAGATTGTCACGTACGACTTACATAGTTTTATCAACGAAAATTTCGAAGAAAAAAACTAAAATTTCAACATGAAAAAAAATTAACACAACTAGGTCAATTATTGGAATTTTTACGAAATCTTTGTTGTGAATTGAAGTTTACAACAAAGTATATGAATGTGGTATGCTTCCATATTTTCGACGATGTTGAAGTTTGCATCGTTGGAAGGGAACAAAAATTATTATTTTTTACCTTCCCAAATTTTCTTTGGCAGATTTGAGCTACGAAAATCACGCGAATATTTTTTAGGATTCTTATTTCGCGATTTGCAACAAATTTGCGAAATGTGGTTTCGGATAAGAATGAAACGTAAGAAATTGAAAAGAATTTCCGTTGCGTTCCAACGATGCAAACTTCAACCCCATTATTTTTGTTCTCTAGCGCTACAATTATCGCCAATTTGAAAATTCCTGTTTAGATTTTCGCACGGAAGTGCATACACAAGTCTTTTTCGAATCGATTTTTGTGAAAGTCGGCGAAACGGTTTCCAGAGAATTTAAGAATTTGCAAAAATCGTTTTCAGGCTGTCACTACTTTAAAAATTGAGATATAAGATTTTTCCTTTTTTTTTTCAAAGTTTAAACCGGGATTCGACATATTTTCGGAATTCGACATATTTTATTCGACACGGAATAATTTTTTTCACTTTTTTTAAATATGAGAATAATTCTTTTTTCCTTTTTTTATAACGTAATCGGAATAATTTATTTCCTTTTTTAAACATTTAAACCGGAAGAATTGTTTTTTTTTTCTTTTTTTTTAAATATAAATATTTTCTTTCCTTTTTTTTTAAATTGTAATATTTTTTCCCCTTCTTTTCTTAAATTAATATATCGGAATTGTGTGTTTTTTTCTCGTAATTTCAGGTATATGAAGTACCTCTATCCGTACGAGGGTGAGAAATTGGGCCTTTCAACGCCGTCCGAGCTGCAAGCAGCGATCGACGGTAATCGTCGCGAGGGACGGAGAAGCAGCTACGGGGCTTACGGAGGCGGTGGCGGTGCCGAGAGTATGATGCAGAGAAATCCGCACACACCTGGCGCAATGGCGTTGCACTCGCAAATGTCACCGCTCTCGCTCGTGTCGGCGGTCGCCGGTGGTCAGCATCACGGATCGCAGTCCCTCGTCAATGGTAGCGCCGCTCACACACCTATGCCGCATCATCCTCATCATCCGCAACATCCTCAAGGTCCGATCGGTTAGTTACTCGAGCATTTCGATTCGTTTTGTTCGCGAGCTTAGCCACGAATCTCCTCTCCCCCGTCCGGCGACTCCTTTTCTTTCGTTTGCCAAGAGACAGTCAAGCGACTACGTATTTCGCTTAAGGGGTCTTTTCACTTAAGACGCTAAAAAAGGCTATTTGCATGAATTTTTTGGATGGTTTTATATTATGGATATTGATATAAAAGTATTTACACTTAATAAATACACTTCGAAATACATTTGAAAAAAAAAAGTTATGTTTTTATGTAGGCTAAACAAACTTCAAGGCGTTTTTCTCGAAAAAAACGTTTTTCGACGGCTTGTTGATAAAATCTTCATAACTACTGAACTGATCCTTATGAAATTTTAACCAAATATTCTTTACAACTATATCTATTGCGCATATCAAGGATTTTTTTTGAAATTTTGATATTTACTATTTTTTTCGCCAAAAACGGTGAAAAAATCATTATTTTTGTTTTTTCGAAAAATGTCCGCCATTTTGTTATTTTTGGATATATCAAAAATCGTATGATATGGGCTATAGCCATTAACATAGTGAATCTAAAACCGTTTGATTTTTTCGTTTCGGATTATCCATCTACGCGATTTCATCAACAGCGCAGACCTACAATTTTTTTAGGAAATTTTTTTAACTTCCATTTTCGTCTATAAATAGTGATGAGAATTAATTTTTTTTAAATGTTTAATGTATTTCGAAAGTGTACGTATTAAGGAGGTACGGTGATGACCACGCTAGTAAACTAAGAATCTATTTTTCGCCATAATACCGCTACGTTTTAGACATATGTGTGTGGCCTATATTTCGAGAAATATTTTTTAAGTATTGAATTTCAAGCTACTTATTATTTTTATAATATGAAAACGTCCCACGCGCTCGGCTTATTATTTTTGGTAGCCGGTAAACATGGAGAATGAAAATAAGTACTGTAGAAGTTTATCAAGAGAGTAACAGGATTGTACCTGAAGTCCAGTTTAGAGACAAAGGTAGATTCTGTCGGACAAGAATTAGAGAGTGAAAAGATGATATTGCGAATGCAAATGAAAAACGTCGCGTTGACGTTAACCTCAATATCCAATGTCCAATCTGTCCGAAGTCAAAACATATTTCATCGATTGTTATGTTATTTTTCTCTTTCCTAATTTTCACAATATTTGCAGATATAAAAACGAACGTTCACTTTATATGACGGTTTTTCCATGCTGAATTTACATATAAATGCGTTGTATGCATGTCGCCAGAAAGATTGAGATGCCTTAGCTATACATAAAAGAACTTTGAGTAAATATCGACGAAAGGCCTTTTATCATCGATTAAAAAACGTACGGCTTCACACAACCATATTTTTAATTCGCGTTGAAAATATCCGATAGAAGAATCAAATTTGCGCGGGTATCCGGCGTGCCACACTTCGAGCAAGATGGCTGCGATTACTTCACGAGACGTCTCTCTCGCCGAATACTTCGGTTTTTCGCGACTTCATTTCTAAATTTATTGCTTATTTCTGCGGTGAGCTTTCCAATTCAAGTTGCCTTATTGATCACAACGAACCAACGAACGCAAACGTCAGTTTTTTTTACGCGTGTCTTGGCTCCAAGTAGCACAAAAAAATCGATATATGAGAGGACAGGCACATTTTGTCGTCTACGTGTGACTAATTGACCAACTTTAACAATTAATAACTCGGAAACTGTACGGTAAATCTCGCGGAAACTCCGCATACGCATGGACGAAGCTCTCGACAATGTTATTTAAAAAAATCGGGCTTTTATCTTGGACTCGCTCCAATCACCGTACCTCCTTAAGTGTAACAACTTTTATATCAATATCTATAATACGAACCCATTAAAGGGGACGGGACCCTTAAAGGGGAAAATCCCTTTAGACGTCCAAAAATGAGTCATTTTTCATGAATTTTTTTAAAGGTGATAAAATAACCGCATTATTTTTAAATTTTGACGTTATCTTATTACGACTTTCAAGTGTTGAAGAAAATGTTTTCTATTTTAATCAAAACAAAATGGCGTCGTTATAAGGTATTCCTTTGGGCGTCTTTTGAAAAACTGCTCATGTAATAGCTCACAAAGTCATTGATCGATCTGGCTAAAATTTTGGGAGGTCATTCTCACTATCGCATTATTGGAAGGATATACCCAAAGTTTTAAGATTATCGCGTAAATAAATTACTTTTTTGGCGTAAAAATTGTCGAGGAAATGGTCAAAAATATTAAAATTTGAGCACAAAGTCTACTTAATTTTTAATTTCATACCTTTTTATAATTTTATAGGTATATCCTTCCAATAATGTTATAGTGAGAAATCTTCCAAAATGTTAGCCAGATCGATCAATAACTTTTTATGCTATAACATGAGCAGTTTTTCACAAGACTCCTAACGGAGTACCTTATAAAGCCGCCATTTTGTTTTGTTTACAAAAGAAAATTACACGTGAAAGTTGTAATAAGATAGTGTAAAAATTTTGAAATGATGCGATTATTTTATCACTGTTAAAAAAAATCATGAAAACTGACTCATTTTTGGACGTCTTAAGGGATTCCCCCCTCAATCGGATACCTTTTTCAAATTAGAAAACTACTAAAATGGCAAGGTATAGAAAAGAAGTTCGAATTTCGACCCAAAACACCACTTTTATTATTTGACACGATAAATAAACGTATCGAAAAATCATCCGTAAACAAAAAAGAGTCCATCGCGCCGGGCGATCCGGCCCTTCACAAAAATCGTCCTAACTCGATCAATTTTCCGAATTTCCACGAAATCCTCGTTGCAAATTAAAGTCAAGACTCTAGGCTATAAACCAACTCAATAAAAAAAAATCCTCTCGATCGAAATTCAAGCTAACGCAGACGTCTTCGACAGTTTAATTCCGCGATCGTGAAAAAAAAAACTCCTGCATATTAAAACCTCGCACTCTCGCCGCTTATTGTATTACCCCGCTGGCGAAGTTTGCCCAAAATAGCGTGCTCGACATGCGCGTTACAAAAAACCCCGAGCTCTTGCGTTTTCTCAACGATCGTTGGCCACAAGTTAATATCGGATACGCGTAACGGGATATTGCACGTGATCGGGGACAGGACGCAGAAAAATCAAAAGAATTGAAAGAAAATAGCTGACGATGCGAGAAATATGGGACCGAGAGCGTGGAGCTTATTTTAAATCGGTAGTCAGGACAGCTCCGCTTTCTTCCTCCTCTCCCCCCGTCCTATTTCTTTCTCTCTCTCTCATTCACTTTCGTTCTCCGTCTCGGTTTTTCTCGCGCACTCGTCTAGGCCTCCCCGAAGATGATGATGCGAGAGAACGAAGGAGGCGTAATTGATTGTACGATCCGCTTGTAGACAGGCGTTAACGGATGACTCTCGCTAACGAGCATTCCGCGCGTTCCCCAACCCCGTCTCGCTTCCTACCCTCGTGGCTGCGGAACAACCGAAGAGCCACTCGGAGCTTTTACGCCCTTTTGGCGGTCACGTGATCTCTCTCTCTCTCTCTCCCCCCCCCTCTCTCTCTCTCTCTCTCTTCTGCATCATCCCTTGTCCTTCCGTTCGCGTCCTCAAGGGTTGTTCTCTCGGCTGATTGGTCGCCAACCCTCCGATACCGCCTACTCCCTCAGAAATGTCCATTTCACAATTCCGCGCGAAATCTCCCCGTTGTGAAAAGTACCCGAAAGAAGAAAAATAAATAAAAAAACATAGATACGAAATAACAAAATTGAAGTGAACATACCCCGTAGCTATCCAACGGGAGAGCTCGCGGCTATATTTTACTTTCCGGGCTTTTGCTTCTGCTCGACACAATTCGTTTGACGAGGTCTCGGATAGAGCGCTTCGCATACGTGAAAAAAAAGTCCACGCTTTCAGTCAAATAAACCGTCTACCAGCGAGATCTCTCATTCTCTCTCCCTCCCTGTCTCTATCTCTCTTTCCCTCTTGCCCTTTCATCTCGTCCTCTCTTATTTCGACGGGCTGATGGACCGACGCCAATCAACGGAGCGCGGCGACACGAATTTAGCATCCGTCAGCACGAGTCTCCCTCCCCCTCTCTCACTCTCTCTTTCTCTCTCTGTCTTTCACTCTCGCGCCTAAATAAGATGATAGAACGAAACTCCTCGACATTGGCGAACGATCGATCAAGTACATACGAAAACGGCGATCCCGGATCACCTCGATGATCTATTTCTTGCTCGGGCTGACCACGAGTATTCCTGCTTCTTCATAATAGCCCCCTTCAATTGCTCCAATCCCTATTTTCGTCTCGATCTTAATTTTCCTTAACGCGCCACGCTTGGGCGCTTTCTCTTTCTCTTTCTCTCTTTAGGCCCTATACCGGGACTGGCACCTGCCGAATTCGAGGCCCGCATGGTCGAGTACGTGAAATTGCTGAACAAGGAACTGAGGGACGCAGGTGTGACGACACCACCGCCGATGATCCGTCGACAGGGAAGCGCAACGCCACCCTCGACCACACCACCACGCGACAACGCCTTCAGCGCCCTCGAAATGTCGCGACTAACACTATGGAACATGTACAACAACAATTCACTTTATCCTGGGGTCGGCCATCAGCCGCCACTCTCGCCACAGGCCTCGAACTCACCGCATCGACAAGCCGCCAGCCCGGAACCACAGCGCGAAGCACTCGATCTTGGCCTCAGGTTAATACCTCACCCTTTAGGGCTTACGTCACTGTAAACGTCTAATGTTAAGGGCAGGAAAAAAGATCATTTTTGTGAATTTTTTCAAGAAAAACTATTTGAAATTTTGGATTGGGGTTTTAATGATCTAAAAGTATATATATTCAAAAATATGTTTAATTTTATTTATTTAAAAATATCAAAAATATACAAGGATATTGTATGATCGTTGGAGCGTCGTAAAAAAATCTGCGTATAGGGTACCCACCCGCGTTTCTTCAAAAATCATCTAAAAAAACCAAAAAGATTATTAAATTAGATTATAATCTAGTACTTGTCATAGCGGGATCAGTACGTTTGAACATAAATAGTGATTTTTGGGCCAAAAATTAGTTATCATTAATTAGTTATCATATCAGAAAAAAAAATCCTATGATAAGTACTAGATAATGGTGTATAGAATAACCACAAAAAACCTCAAGGCAATCGGTTCATTGGTTTTCGAGAAATGTTGGGTACCGATTTGAAAAACGTGGTTTTGAGAAGAGCGCGTTTGAAAATTTGGGAATGAATAAATCATAAAATTTATCAACTTACATGGAATCATCGATACCAGGTCCATAGTGTAGGTCTTCTACGGTCGACGGAATGTTCATAGCTTCTAAATCGTTTTTTTTTCGATCATCTAGGTGTATATCTCTCCTTAAGGGATTTTTGGGTGGAGAAATGAGTAAGAGGATAATAATATTCGAGGATTAGTCGTATCTTCAAGTGAACGAAAAAAAGTTTATATTAAAAGATGGTAGAAAAGGGTGACGATCGAGCCATTCTCGCGAGGCATGTTGAATTTAAGACGCTCTGCGGCACGCAGTATAACTGACGCAAATTTGAATTCGGAAAAAAAAAATGAAAAATTTCCATTGATTTATATGAGTATGGTTGGAGAAATGCGTAGGGGATTTTGAAAATATGAATTTTAGCGTAATTTGCAAACATTTAAAGTAAAAACTCAATTTTCGACGGAAAAAAAGGACAATTATTTGTCCTTTGAGGAGAATCGGGATTGAAGTTACTCAAGAACGGCGAAGTAAATCGAACAATCACCGAAGCACGTGTCGAGTGTATCGAAACGAGAAACGTTATGGCAAAGTCAGGTTTTTTACGCAGTGGACATTTTCAAGGTGATTGCAAGGTCAACTTTTGTTCTTTTTGTAGAGGGGTAGATTCTAGCAGCATCTCGTTCTGCGGGAAAGAATAGGGTAGCTTTGTTCGAAACTCCTTTTTTTACTATTATTTTCGAACTTGTTTTTTTTTTTTTTTGACGAAGACGAAACGATTCCGTACATAATGACGTAGGCTACTTTTGTCACGTTATGGTGGCGAATATTTACACGGCCATCGTTTTGAACAATTTTTGTCACGAAAGAAAATAGTGACCAAAGAGAAAATTCCTGGGACCAAAGTTAACCGCCTTTTTTACGAATAAAATGCCGCTTAAAAAAATAGGATTTCATTTTCTTTCAAGCTGACATTGAAATCACCGAAAACGTCCAGTAAACGAAAAAGTTTTGAGCCATTTTATTCCTTGCTTGAATCTACCGAACAGGCGTGTCGGCATTTTTTGCTACGTCGCTCCCCTTAAGGTATTCCTTTCCCGGATATTTGACGGTTATCTGATTTTCGTCTATAATCGACGAAAAATACTCCCCAGTATACTGGTAAAATTTCACACCCATGGACCGAACTTTTAACGACAACTTACGACTTTAAAAATCATCGCATTTATATGGCAGTTTATGGGGATGACACGCCGGCCACATATCTATCTAATAATTTGTACACGAAATAACTATCGATACCTGAATATAAACTGCTTAACGCGCGTAAAAAAAACTAAAGATTTCCAAAGAATGTTTAAGGCTTTATATACACTTGTAGCGGGCGAAGAGAACATTTTGATACAATATTTTTGAATGTATGTACTTTCGAAAACAGTAAAAAAATGGATTTTTTGAAATTTTCCAAGTGGGCCGTCGCCTTAAGGGCCCTGCATTTGGCCCCACAAGATACGGCCCTCCGAGAAAGGAATACCTTAATTTATTTTCATGCCTCAGGTTTAATAGGACATCGATTAATCGTTGAGTGTAAAAGTGTCCAGTCGCTCCAGCCGTTTTGGAGAAAATTTCGGAACAATTGTTATGGCTTTTGTTTCCCTTCGAATAGCGTGTCGGGACTTAGAGTGAAAATATTGTTCACAGGTCGTCACCACTGTCCGCGTCACCAACGAGACACAGTCCTCCCTCCTCGAGCAGTAGCATCCAGGTCAAGAGGGATCGAGATCTCACAGGTACACCTGGTGTGCCACCTACCAAGAGGCTACACTCGGACGACGATAGTCCCAATGAGAAAAGCGTACCAGCATTCGCAGGCACTCACATCAAAATCTCCAACCGTGGTAAGCAGCTTGAATGAAATAAATTATAAACCATCAAAAAACGGCCAGTTTTATGGTGAACTCCCATGTTACGATTGATCGGAAAATGATTGAAAAAGTATTGACCGTGGTCAATATTCGGATGGGTGACCAGCAGATTTACTGAGTTTCACTGAAAGCATTTTATTCGACATTGTACATGATATTTGATGTTGCGCAGTTAATGTCGCGAGAATTTTTCATTGTTCGGGGTTATAATTGCGGTTGTCCTTGTCATCCGAAACAAACGTTTTTTTTTCTTATTCAATTCTTTACGAATGTGGTTATTGTTCGGCCCTCTGATGAAAAAATTTACGACGAATTTAGAAAATGGTGGCTTGCGAAAAAGGGCACTCTGCTTTTTACAACTAAATTTTCACTTCTAGTGGCCGGAAAAAAAGTAATTATAGAGCAATACAAAAGATGGAGGGCTGAACGATGGTTGGTTGGGCATGAAGTCTACAAGTGTGCAAAATTGCAAGTCGATGGACCCAGTAGTTTCTGAGAAAAATACACGCCCGCTATGAAAAATGTCGATTTGAGAAAAACGCGCGTCATTAAACAACATGTACGATTTCGAATAATATGCTTTGAAAAAATTTAAGATGTTGCTTAAAAAATGTATAAATATAACTGTAAAATGCTAACACCGTAGATTTGATCCTTTTTCTGAATTTAATTCTCAAAAAACCACCTTAAAAATGGGTGTTCACACGGCCTTAAGGTTTTACTAGCAGTTCGATCGCTCTAATAATAAGTTTACCTTCAATCTGCGATTCCTGCACCACATGTTGGGCCTTCCTCCTCAATTCGAGTTGCCTCTAGCGACGTACGAGTGTTCGTGTTTTCATAGTGAATTTTAACATATTCTCACACCCCTTGAAAATGACAAACGAGATGTTTTAAATAAATGTCGCGGAATTCATTGATAACTTAATTAATGGGGGCCGGGTTGAAACTCCGAACGTTGAATGCTTCGACGGTTTAAAATTTCGAATTTTGATATTACGAAATTCAAGATGGGGCCGGGTTGGAATTCCGAACTTTGAATGCGCCGACGGTTTAAAATTCCTAATTTTAATGTTCCGAAATTACAAGGTTCGTCAAGATGATGCCAGCGAAAATCTACACAGTTGACTGTAAATGATGCAGAACGTATAACATTGTCCGGACAAAATTCAAAATTGACGTAAAATCACTTCTTAATAGAAAAAAATTCTTGAAATAAGTCGTCGGTTTATCGAAAATTTGGAAACTTTTAAAACTTCCATAGCCGAATTATTTTAACGGTGTTCATATTTTCGGAGTTTTCGTTTTTCGTGTAAATTTTTTCCGGAGTTTTGAGCGTTCTCATCATCCAAAGTTCGGAATTTCAACCCGGCCCCAATTAATGAACTCCAACCGTTCAATTTTGTCCGATCAATTCCTAGTCGAAGCCTTTCTTCACAAATTAAAGTCCTAAATCTCGAATAAAGATACTTAAAAACCTTCCAGCAATTATCACACACTGGGTCGGCCTAAAGAAAAGTTGATAATTAAAATAGATTTAAAAAATACATTCCGTCGTGTTCCAACGATGTAAGCTTCCACATAGCAAAGAAAAGTAAACGTTCGTATGATACTAGAGATCGTAAATGATGAACCCCATTCGTTCAATATCGATGTCTCAGACCCGTTGACTTTGGTGCAAAAAAGCCTCGACGGCGTTGGCCAAAAAGGAAGAGACTTCGAGGCGGTGAAAAGAGGGTGTGAAAAATGTTCGAAGGATCGGTTCCTTAGCGAAGAATGTTTCTGAATTTCGTTCTTATTCTGTTTCTTGCCCAGGTGACGGACGGAACGGCGATAACTCTCTCGTCGTCAGTATGGAGCTCAACGGAGTAATGTACCAGGGTGTATTGTTCGCACAGACAGACGGCAGGAGTTCAACGACCGCCACCAATAACAACACAAAAGCTGCGAGAAGCATCGTCTCGTGAACGCCAAATCGTACGAGCAATCAGCGAGATCCATCTCTCGTATCATAAAAACAACAACAACAACAAAAAAAAAACAAAAATCAACAGTGGGACACGGTGTGTCGATTTGTTTTTCTTTTCTCTTGTACCTCCACGTAAGGATAAGCCGAGGTCGACTACCTATCTGGGGAGCCACATCACCTTTCCACGAACCTTCAATCATCCGTTAAAGCGATCAAGACCATGGTGAAAAAATTGCGACAGGATATATTCACCCCGGACGGGCGTCCGGGACATCGAGGGACATCACACTTGGGGGAGGGGGGCAATACGATTATCGTGTAAACTCGAAACTAAAAAGGGGCTTGTTTTTTACGCAGCGTTTCCGAGCTAAACAAAAATCCATGTACTTTTTCGTTACAATAGATTCAGACATCGATCATTGGCAGGATCAGAGATGGGCTACTTATTATTTTTTTTTTTTTTACAAAAAGCATTCCTTCTTTTTCGTTCTTATTCGAAAGCGGGTTCCCAACTGGGGATTTTTTTCGGGCCTATCCCCTGACTGTAATCGCCATCGATATTATTCAGGCGCGCAGCTATCTTGCGCAAAAAAAAATCCAAATTCTATCACACCGACGAAATCCGACCAAAGCAAACCCAAACAAAACACGCCGGGCAGACGACCCTCGTACGAAGTCTTGAAATTCGAAAACAATGAAATCCAAATTCTGTTCCAATGAGAAAAAAAAAAGTATTACGAAAAATGGCCTGTCGATATTAATCGCTTTGTTTTTCGGCAATACGGACGAGAAAAATCCGCAGCTCATTCGAAACTGAAGACCCATTTTCGAATAATGATCTTCGATTTTTTTGCCATTTTTATCGGTATCGATTATTCGATGATAATTCCGTCATCACATGCGTACAGCTGTGTACTCGATAATCTTGCTATGACTTTTGCGGGAGGATAATTATTCTGTTGAGTTTGGAGTAAAGATTAGGCAGTCACGCGCTCGAAAATGCGTCTGAATTCCATCGGACAATTCGTAATGAGCGAATCGTTGGAAAATCTAGACAGGGGATGATTTAGAAAAAAAAAAAAAATAAGAAGCGGCCCTCGTCTCTCTGGTCAGACCACTTCAGTGTTGAATAGTGAATATGTGAATAGTTAGTCGTATGTGGGTGTGTATGCGTGTGTGTGCGCGTGCGCGTGCGAAAAAAGCGAAAGAAGAGAAAACGCAAAAAATGTTACTTAAGTTTATCTTCACAACTTGCGACGATTTTCTTTACAAGGAACTCTCGCGATTTTAAGTTCCTCACGTGTACAATTCAATCTCTTCACTGGAAAAAAAATTCAGTTGGTTTAACAAAATGTATCTTTAAATACGTTCAACTTGATTTTTGATTGGCATAACAAACATTTTGTTAATCTAACGATAGTTTTAGTGGTGTGAACTGTAGCTAAATAAGCTACAGTTCACACCACTAAAACTATCGTTAGATTAACAAAATGTTTGTTATGCCAATCAAAAATCAAGTTGAACGTATTTAAAGATACATTTTGTTAAACCAACTGAATTTTTTTTTCAGTGTTGAATGAAAGGAAGACGAGAAGAAGCAAAGTACCACCCACGTGCCCGAATCGCGACCGGTTTTCAATAAATCATGACAGTATTTTTAATTCGCTGATTCTTCTGCACTCGTGTCATTCAAAGGGATATATATATATATGTGTGTATATATATATATATATATATAAATATATATATATATATATATATAAATATATATATATATATATATATATATATATATATATATATATATCGGAGGGGATTATTTGTTCGCGAATAAAAGTTGTGTCATCGATAACCACTAAACGCTTTGTAAACGCTAAAAATTATACAGTCTCGTTTCTGTTGCTTCAAAAAATTGCAGCAAAGATAATTCTGAAAGTAAAACACTGAGTTTGCATCAAGCAGCCCTTTTGCAATTTTTGCCCTTTTTTTTAAACGAGCAGGAGGCTGACGACGCCCGTATTTGTTGTAAACGGTGCAAAAAATGTCAAATTTCGACCTTTGGAACAAAATCTATAGATTTTCGATGCAAAAGCTTCGAAAGCTGTACAAGAAATACTACACGTGCAAAAATACGTGCAAAAATTTCATCCGAAATGTTCAGTCAATTTGAAACGTATCCTTGAAAGCTTGCAGCTAATTTATTTTCAGGAATTTGTCGCTCGAATTTTTCGAAAACCTCTGAGATAGAAAAGTATGTTTTTACCGTAAAAAAATTAAATTTCGTGAAAAGTTATCCGGAATAAAAAATTCCGATGCACAACGCTAATTTTGCCCTTCCCGAGTGTATACTCCCTTAACGATCGACACACTATCTTGCGGGATAAACAATTTTACCGAGTTTGTTTTCTTTTATACACACATTTTTCGGTTCTTCTTTTATCGAGATTAACGTTGGACGTGAAAAACGGGCATATGGATTACTATTTTCTTTTAATATGGGCTTCCTTACAAACTAAAAAAATCAAGGAATCACTTAGTCGCGCACAAAAAATTGTAAAACTTGACCGGGAGCTTTTCCAGCCAGATAGTATTATAGAAAGAAACGAAAAAAAAAAACGGACGGGGATTATTTTCTGGCGGGGACATGTGATTGATTCGTAAAGCCCTTTTACCGTTCAATCAGAAGAAAAACAAGCAGTAGGGGACGGCAAGAAAAGTCTTAATTAATTTATTATTCGATCTTCGGAATTTGCCACGTCGGAATTGCGATGATGTTGGGAGATAATCGCGTTGATTCCTCGTCGCGATAAAAGATTGACAGAGTGTGAGTGCGACGTAACCGTAAGCGAAAGGAGCAACAAAAATTATCTGTACGCGTTAATATTTTATAGCATTTTATTGTCACTGAATATGTACATTCTTTTTAACTGCGACCAAGAGACAAACGGAAGAAAATGTAGTTTCGAGACGGAAGGGAGATTCATTTTTGGCGTGATAATTAAAGAGGAATAATCAAGTACCCGCGGCTCCGTCTCTGGACGCTTCGTAAGTTTTGTAAATATAGTCGATGCATTTTTTTTTTTTTTTTTTTTTTTTTTCATAGCTTTAAGTGAACGTAACGGGTTTCACGAGGATCTCCGCGGATCGCTCACGATGTCGAATAGTCGTTTTTATTCGTGGGCCTTTTGTTTCCAACGATTGAGTTCATTTCGAAAGATGTTTTTTTTTTAAGCATACCGTTCTTTCGATCCGAGGAAAGAAAGGAAAGCGTTGGATGAGGAGTAAAATTATATATATATATATATATATATAAAAATAGTTATATATATATATAGGTGCGTAATCACGTAATATTTAATGTGCGAAGATCTTTCGGAAAATTGTTGCTGAAGAGCAACGTGTCAGAGATAAATGCAATACTTGCTGAAAAATAGACAACATCCGTTTAGTCATAACAATTAGTATACATGTGTAGGGAACGTAAGATATTAGTGTCTAGATATAAATAAATAAAACAAACAGTAAGGGAAATGAAATCTCCGAACGACGGACTATCCACTGAATATTTTGCAAAAAAATACGTACCTGGTGGATAAAACCATAGAACGTATTTTAGGGTCTCTTGATATTTTTTTTGTTCTTTTGCAAATTAAATGAAACATGAAAAGATATTTTATTGTTCATAGTTTGAAGGATAGCCAAAAAGACTGTTACATAGGAAGAATATTATTCTAGATGCGACTTCTTACTACGAATATTATTATCGATATTATCATCGTCACTACTATTATTATTACTTTTATTTTTTTAAATCATTACTTGAATCATTGTGGCTATTAATGACTTCGTTTTGTTATTGCGTAAGCGCGAGACGTGTTAACATTTCCCGCCCTCCCCCTCCCCACGAAAATTGCACCACTTGAGTGATCGTTCTAAATTTCGACGTGGATTATCCTTTTTATGAAGACCGCTTGTAGTGTAAGCAAATCTGCGATTACTTCATAATGGCGGGAGAAGAAAAAAAATATATATATACAGATATATGAATATTCGCGAGCAACGACGGGAAATATCGCAGTGGAAAATCGTCGCAGATGTTTCATTGAAAAAAAAATAGAAAAGAAATGATTATGACTAATTGCCTCGAGAGTAAATTTAAGCTGTCACGAGCAACCGCGTGACAAGTGAATCGCGACAATTCGATTTTTACGTATTCCGCTTGTCGTTGCAATAATTATTCGTCGTTATTTTACGATATCATCTTTTCGAACTGCGCGCCCGTCAGTGATCGCGCGATTACCATAATTCACAAACGCAATATATATGAAGATATAAATTGGGGAAAATCGACTTTTTGTTTTGAATTATTCTTTTCTTCCGGCAAGCATAGCGAAAGTTCGCTAGACTCGGCAATATGTGAGACTCGTCAAGCAACGCCTCTTGTATGTGATCAACGCGTGGAGAAGGGCGCGTTTCTCTGTTAAGATTTATTCGGGCAATTTGGACGAGTTTGAGCCAGTAATAAAAATAATATTAAAAACAAAACGCCCAACGCGCGCCTAGATGAACAATTTTCCATGTATGCAAATCTTACTATCGCACCGCACTCACCAGGCGCATATTATTATCATTATTATAAATGTTGTGTAAATATTATACTATACGATATCATTACAAGGAAGACGTAGAGGAGGAAGAAACATAAAAAAAAAAAACAAATTCTGATAACATTCAATTATCGTAGTTTCCATAAGTAGCAGCTTAACTATCATCTGTACATCTCTATGTAAACGTAACCTACCCCCTCGCCCCAACCCACGACAATTAATAATGAATAAAAACGACATTACTTTTAAGTAGCTTGTTCCTTTTTTTATTGCAGAAATGAGGAAAACTGATGAAGTCGCTAATGTCAATAACAAAGCGGACCAACTGGCCTTATCAAATTTGCACGATTTCTCCTTTGAAAGAGACCAACGAGCGAGCGCGTATCCAGGATCGAAGCTGGGGGAACTCATATTCGTTTTATTGGGGGGGGGGGGGGGGGTCAAGATAATAGACTTAAGGTGGTATACATCTCTGGAAATTTCGAAAAATCGTTTTTTTTTTCATATTGTTATCGTGTGAACTTTCAAGAATATTGTAAGACCAACCGGACCATGAAATTCTAAAAATTGACGAAGTTACACCTCTTTTAGTGGAAAAGTGTGCGTCGGGTTCACCGCGATCCGTCGAGTTTGAACGCGATTATGTCGAAACCACATATCTTGACACCGCGGGATTGATATCTTGAGTAACTTTCACACTATTGACTTGAATTTGCACAGTTAGCGTTCAAAAAGTAGTAATTTTCGGTTCACGATCGCATTTTTTAATTGGATGATCCATTTGTTAATAACAATGATTTCAGCATGCTGTTTTTCAAGAGAAAAATGAAGTTTTCTTTGGAGACGCTGTCATTTTTCGTATTTTTTGACTGTACGAAAAGTGAATCGTGAACGCTTAATCAGTTGGATATATCGAAATTTTTTTTTTTCGTTTTCGTTTTAAATTACATTTGAGCCTGGTAGAGTTCCCGCCGTTTCGGGCCTCGCCGCTGGAGGACTGCAAAGCAGCGCCACGAACACTTTATAAGATTTTCTTACGAAAAAATTTCATTGTAACGATAAACATGTGTGCAACGTGCTGGGGAAAAAAATAATTTATTCCAATTAATGTGTTACTAGAAAAAAATCATTATTCTGAGCCTTAAAATTGGGCTTCCAGAGTGAATTTAATTCCCTTCCTCCCCTTAAAAGCTTAATTTATTCTTTCAAGGGGAGGAAGTCAGTAGCCCGCCTGCCTGTCGCTGGGTACGCCCTTGCCAACGAGTAATAATTTTCTAGTTTGGTTTTCGGAAACCAAGGGGTCGAACTTCAGTTTACTATACTCCAGCTACTTCAGCATTTTGCACATTCTTGAAAGAGACCTAAAATTTCACTATTTTGAGGATACGTTACGCTTCGAGCCTTTATATCTTCATTTTTCTGAGTTGCTTGGGGCGCGTGTAGGATTTTTTTCTCTTCGAGGGCATGTACAAGGTCAATGTAACCTCCCAAATTTTCGAGCAGAGTTTTCTCATAGATGGTCAAGTTTTTTAGAAAAAAACGGAGCACCAGGGTTTGTGGAATGCACTGACGCAGGACTTGGCATGTTTCTTTTGCCTGAAATATTATTCGTCTCTGAGAAATCTCTATTAGAAAATTTCAGCTAGCTTCTTCCCACTTGAGCAGTTACGTGGGTTTCGAAGCTAAAAAATCATATTTTCTCAACTAAAAAAATACATATACAGGGTGAGGCACTAACTGTTGCCACCTTGAATATCTCTGTAATTATCGACGTCACAAAAAAATGTTTGAAACAAAAGTTGTACCATACGAAAGGGGTCATCAAATGCGACCATTTTTTTATCTCAGTGGACGCGCTGTCGCACAGTAAAGGTCACCTCCACTTTTTTAAATGGTGTCAAAGTCGTTCAAGGTCATTTAACATGAAAAAGTGACAAGAACTTTATTTTTATGTGAACTTACCTTTATTCACAGTAGATGTTCAAAGTAATTGCCATTGGAATCGATGCAGTATTGCATTCTCCTCATCACGGATTGTGTAGAATTTCTTATCACTTCGGCACTTATCGAATCACAGGCTCGAAGACTTCTCTCATGCATATCATCCGGTGTAGTTGGACGTTCTTTATAAACAAGATCTTTCGTCAAGTCTGGCTAGCGAGCCGGCCACGATACAGCTCCTCCGCGTCCAATCCAACGATTTGGAAATCTCTTTTGCAATTCATTTCTAGCTATCATCGAATAATGTGCCGGGCACCCATCGTGTTGATACCACATTCTTTTCCTCGTTTCTAAATGTATTTCTTCCAATAACGGAGCTAATATTTCTTGAAGGAATGTGGTGTACTTCGACCATTAAGATTCCCTTCGATGAAATAAGAGCCCATGATTCTATCCCCAATAATTCCACACCATACATTAACCGACCACGGTCTTTGGTGTGCAACTTGCCGCAGCCAATGTGGATTTTCAGTTGACCACAAATGCATGTTATGCAAGTTAATATTTCCATGATTCGTAAATGTTGCCTCATCAGTAAATAAAATCTTATTTATAAATGAGTCATCTCTCTGAATCTGGCGTTGAGCCCATCGGCAGAATTCAGTGCGATTCATGAAATCCGTACCAGTCAATTCCTGGTGGAAACTGATGTGGTAAGGATGATATTTATGACGATGTAGAACACGTAGAACACTTCTTTGGCTTACGCCAGATTCCCTCGCAATTTGACGAGAACTCGCACAAGGGTCTCGATGAACGGTGGCAAGAACACCAATTTCCGTTTCTTCGTTAGTAACTCGCTTTTGTCGGTTACTTTCCCGACGGGTTGAGGATCCAGTTGTCCTCAGTTTAGTATACAAAATTTGAAATGTACGGCGTGTAGGATGAGAACGTTCAGGAAATCTTTCAGCGTATAAGTCTCTAGCTCTTACTGCATTTTTCTGACATTCTCCGTAAATTAGAAGCATAGTATATTGTGTGGCACTGGTAGTCGAGTGCCAGGTTGACTATATATATACATCGGTCGTAGAGCATATCATTCGCATCCATCCTTTTGCATTTATTCGCATCTCGCATTGTTCGGAGGTTATGTTATTAAAACATATTAAAGTTATTTACTGTACTAGGTGTGCTATTATAACTATATGTCGCTCGCCTCTAGCGGCGAGCGACATTTCGTGGTCCACAGAAACTGCTCTATGCCAGGGGCCTGCTACGTGGCGATTATAAGCGTGTACATTCCAGATCCAATGCGAAAAACGGATATTTTCTTATAAAAAAGATTTTTTTTCGAAGATTAAAATTGCTTTTTAATAGTAATTTTGAGGCTACTCGAAATATTTATTCAGATTCTTGTACGTCTCTGTGAGACGCGCAATTTCCAAAAAAAAAGTAACTCGATATCTTCCATACAAGGGGAGATATAGTCTATTTTTTCATTGTCTAATTTATTATTGTTGTTATCAACATTATCGCGTTTTTCAAGTTCGTAAGCACTCCTAATACCTTTAGTATCCGCCTAACTTTAGGTGCTACCTCTCTCACCACGGCACCCCTCGCCAGGCTTAGTTAACTATTTCGATATCTCCCTTAAAAATGGTCGTAGGAACATTTTTTTTTTAATTCTGCGAACTTTCCTTCGCGCTTTTGAAGACGCTCTGAAAAATCAAGATTCATCAGTATTTGACAGTAAAAAGTAAAATTGTCTTGCTCTGGGGACAAGGTCAATAACATACTCGTGATTTTTCAACATACAACGTCAATAACATACTCGTGATTTTTGTGTACCAAGGTCGTTTATTTTTCACCGAAACACGTTTTTAGTTTTTATTTTACTTATCCTACTGCAATAGTTTAGACGTTCCTCGTAACGCTCAAAAGTGTCGAGTAACGTACAGTATTGACGGAACAAGTGGCGGAGAGCTAAAAAAAATCGAATAAGCGACGATACAAAAATACAAAAAGTTTTACCTCCGCCAGCTTGTGGACGCGCTGTCACTCAATCTTAGTTTATAGATCGTTAATAGCAGGGAAAGGTGTTTATTGCCTCGACCAGCATAGTCTTTTCCTCGTTGCTTGCAAAAGCATGCTGTACGGACATCAACGAAATGTCCTTCAGTTGGCGTTGCGAGAGACAAAAGTATTTTCCTACGAACTCATACTCCCTCGACAAAGTCGTATCGAAAACGCCTTTGTCGTCCGTCTGAAAAAATGAAAGATTGTTATTAGCAGAATGGACAGCCTCCGTTGCCATCGCTTTCTTAGGGAACTGGAACATGGTTGTTTCGCATTATTGACTCGGAAATTTCCTGAATTTTTCAGTTTTTCCACACAGATTTTGCAAATATTCCAGGGAGATTGGAGTCAAATAAGAACATATTTTTTTTAAGATCAAATATACGAAAATGTTAATTAATAAAATAATTCTTTTTAACTGAAATTCTATTAATAATTTCAACATTAAAGTTAAAAAAATATATTGAAAGCGAATACAGAACCTGTTCTTTATTATAAACAGATTTTTTTTTATGTCGGTGCCAATAAATACAAACAAATATAAAAACTTATTAACAATAATAATCGTGTGGTTGTGTATCGGCCAATCGAATACAAAAGTATAGAGCTTCAGAGTATATTAGTTTTTAGTTTGTGAAATGTTCAATGTTCGACACTGACACAACTTTTTTTGGTACATAATGACGAATATAAATATTGAAAGCATACAATATTTATTTTTATACTCTTCATTTCTTTTCAAGTTGATTTTATTTTTCGTAATTCTTGCGAAACGTAAATTCTGCGAAAAATCCAGAGAAATTTCAAGACTTCCGGACTTTTTCCTGATTGCTCCAGGAGGAAAGAAGTTCCCTGAGTTTTCCCCATTGTCCATATGCGTAACAGCCATATGGAAACTCTTGACGGCACAAAATTGCATCTAATTTTCTGACGTGTTTTGCGAAAAAACTAAACGTTCGTTCAGATTGCGGTTTTGCACTTCGTACTTTCGAGTATGGAAAGTACTCTTTTCAGAGGCCTGAGGTGTACCTCACAACTTACTTTGGATTACATAAACCAAAAAAAATCAAGTGTTTTTAAAATGTAATATTAATAAACTTAATCAGCATCGGAGCCGTAATTCAATGTTTAAAAAATCTGTAGCTCACAGAATGTCGATTTTTGTTAAACACTTTTTCCCATTCATGCTAATTTGCCAAAAATTCGCAGATGCGTTGATGCGCAGACATATTTAATTTTTAAATCTTGAATTTTTTGTATCAAGATTATCCAAAAAGTAGCTCTTGGGCAGACCGTTCGGACTTCCGAAGGACCAGCAGCTTGGCGCCCTCTCACGGCTATATTTATGAATTTCAAATTTTATTAAAATATCAAACGACCCGACAGACTCTAGACGCCAATAAAAAATAAAATTTCGTACCATGCGTACATACACAGTAAGTTGGCCTTTTACTGGTCGTTTTTTGAACTTTGAATCGACGTTACGCGAAAATGCGCCGACGAATCCAAAATCTGCTATTTAACTAATGTAACGGGATACTTACAAGGAACAACCCTCAGGTGACACCCTTCGATTTTGTTTAAAGGCCATAGCCGGATAAGTAGGGAAAAATTGCCCTTGCATTTTTTCCAGAAAAATTTGGAGTATATTCTGAGGTATAAAAAAAAAAAAAAAATTTCTGAAAATTTCATACCCGTCAACGCAATGGTTTTAGAAAAATGAATTTTTTAAAAAATATCAAAACAAATTTTTTTTCCGTAAACGGTACAGTGGATCGATTTGATTTTTTTTGGTATTTGTCCCGATCAAACGTGTTACGAAATAAAATTATAGAACATCTTGCGGAAGATTAAGGTTTGAAAAAAAATAATGTTTCTTGTTTTATTATTTTTTACTATAATCCACTTGGGGTACAATAGCGAAAATTTTTTCATATAATCTTTGGGCACCTTATTAGATTATATAATTTTTTCGAAATGATCGGTTTGGTACGCCACAGTGAAAAAAAGAAACACACTTTATTGATATATTTTAGTTATATAGATATATAACTAAAATATATCAATAAAGACTGTTTCTTTTTTTTTTCACTGTGGCCTACCAAACCGATCATTTTGAAAAAACTATATAATCTAATAAGGTGCCCATAGATTATATGAAAAAAATTTCGTTATTGTACCCCAAGTGGATTATAGTAAAAAAAATAAAACAAGGAACATTATTTTTTTTTAATCCTTAATCTTTTGCAAGATGTTCTATAATTTTATTTCGTAACAGGTTTGACCATAACAAGTACCAAAAAAATTGAATCGATCCACTGAAGCGTTTCCGGAATTTTTTTTTTTTTATTTAAAAAAAAATTTATTTTTCCAAACCCTTGCGTTGACGGGGATGAAATTTTCAGAATTTTTTTTTTTTTTTTATACCTCAGAATATACTCCTAATTTCGCCGGAGAAAATGCGGGGGCAATTTTTCCCTACTTACCCGGCTATGGCTTTTTCTGAAAATTTCATCTCCGTCAACGCAATGATTTTGGAATGAATTTTTTTTTAATAAAAAAAAATAAAAATTCTGGAAACGCTTCAGTGGATCGATTCGATTTTTTTTTGTTACTTGTTACGATCAAACGTGTTATGAAATAAAATTATAGAACATCTTGTGGAAGATTAAGGTTTAAAAAAATGTTCCTTGTTTTATTTTTTTTTACTATAATCCACTTGGAGTACAATAAGGAAATTTTTTTCATATAATCTTTGGGCACCTTATTAGATTATATAATTTTTTTCAAATCGATCGGTTTGGTACGCCACAGTGAATAAAAAGACACAGACTTTATTGATATATTTTAGTTATATATCTATATAACTAAAATATATCAATAAAGTGTTTCTTTTTTTTTTCACTGTGGCGTACCAAATCGATCATTTTGAAAAAAATTATATAATCTAATAAGGTGCCCAAAGATTATATGAAATTTTTTTCGCTATTGTACCCCAAGTGGATTATAGTAAAGAATAATAAAACAAGGAACATTATTTTTTTTAAACCTTAATCTTTCGCAAGATGTTCTATAATTTTATTTCGTAACAAGTTTGATCGTAACAAGTACAAAAAAAAATCAAATCGATCCACTGTACCGTTTCCGGAAGAAAAAATTTGTTTTGATATTAAAAAAAAAAATTATTTTTCTAAAACCATTGTGTTGACGGGCATGAAATTTTCAGAATTTTTTTTTTTTTTTATACCTCAGAAAATACTCCAAATTTCGCTGGAAAAAATGCGGGGGCAATTTTTCCCTACTTACCCGGTTATGGCCTTTGGATATGTTATAAAGCACCGAAAAGTAAGCGATACGTACTTTTTTATCGGCGGAAAAACGGTTTCAAGGGGTGAAACCACCCCTCGAAAAAAGGTATCTCTAGGGGTAATATAGCAGTTTCACACACAAGGAGTCCACCGATTTTAATGAAACAAAAACGAAAATTCTGATAATCCGAAGCAATGCAAAATCCACTTTTGTGACATTGTAAAAAAAAATTAAGGGGTGAACCACCCCTATATTAAGGGGGAACCCCCCTTGAAACCGTTTTTCCGCCGATAAAAAAATACGTATCGCTTACTTTTCGGTGCTTTATAACATATCCAAATTCCAACAAAATCGAAAGATGTCACCTGAGGGATGTTCCTTGTTAGATACAGTGGAACACATCAAATCGATCGGATGTCGAATATTCCATCCAAACGCATCCGAAAAATCGACACCTTGGGGCCCGTCAGAGTACTCTAATTCCCCAATGAAAGAAATGCGAAAAAAGAAATGCACCTTTTGGATCACCGTCGGTAAATCGGCAATTGTTTATCTTTCTCACTGCTCGCTCTACTCTACCCAAATCCGCGTAATAATTTCGCGCCACTCCGAGAGCATAAAATTCCTAATAAAAAACGTAATTACTCACGGCGATGCAAATGGGATGTCCCGCTTGGTACAAATATGCAAAATGGTGTTGCTCGTACGAGGCCACCGTTTTGCATTTGACGTTCGAAGTGAGACACAATTCTGAAATAATTCAAACATCAAACGACGAGATCATTGAAAATCACGGATTGTCTTGATTTAAAGATTTTTTTACGAAGCTTGACGTCAACGATTTGTCTCTCACCAACGGGTATTCGCGATTGGAGCAGCATCTCGTACAAATTTTCCGAACCTCTCATGTTTGGATGTATGCACGTACAATGACCGAGCCTGTCGGGCCCGAAGTTCAGAATATCGACTACCTCCACCTCATTGGGAACCTGCGCGTGATGAACGTGCGATCGTTTTTCGAATAGTCGATTCGCGTCGAATTCGCGTTCATGGCGTCGACGAAGTGCAAACAAGGAACGCAATACCTACCTCCGCGCAATGAGCGCTGACTTTCAATCCGGCCTGACGACATTGCGCCAACAGGTGAACGTAGGCGTCTCCCTTTGTGGGATCTCCACTGAGATCTATGCCGACTACGCAGTTCGGATACTGCCTGTGCAGGCTAATCGCTAATTCAGCGTTTTCTCTGGCATTCTCGTAAGGCTGTTTACGATCGAGCGATATCAACAACTTCACGATCATTCCTGGACATTTCAACGCGGATGCTCTACGAAATATATGCGAGATTAGGCTGGCGAAGAATGGGAAGGAAAAACGGCCGAAGAGAGATAAAATTTAATTCGCTCACAAAGCTCGTCCAAGTCGTGGCTATGGAGAAAGAATTACATACTTTTAACAACACATTCGGAACGTTCTTCTTTTCATATAGGAGGCGTTTAGACGAAAAATCGAGCTAAAATTGATTTGACGCTTGCACATTGCTTCATCTATTCTGTGAATGAAATAAAACGATCAGGAAACAACGTGCAAATGTCCAATTTGCCAAATTTTCTTGGCAACATTGTATGTGAATAATGCAACGTCAAACATGGCTAATCATTGCTATACCGAGTATAAACCTTGTATACTTTTGGGGGCCGGGTTGAAATTCCGAACTTTGAATGATCAGAACGCTCAAAACTCCGAAAGAATACTACCCCGAAAGATCAAAACTCCGAAAGAATTTATGACGCTGAAGTTTGCATCGTTGCGATGCAACGAATGTATTTTTTTTTCTTACGTTTCTTCGTTTTTATTATCATCTATTTTTTCTCTTTCATACATTGATCTCGCGAATCTCTATGAGGATAAGAAAAAACCGTTTGGGGGTTTTCCGTACTCTAAATTGGCGTAAAAAACGTGAGCTATAGAAGGAAAATTAACTTTCGTTGCATTCCCACGATGCAAACTTCAACATCATAAGAATTTTACACGGAAGACCAAAACTCCGAAAATCTGAACACCGTCAAAATAATTCGGCTATGGAAGTTTTAAAAGTTCCAACATTTTCAATAAATCGACGAATTATTGGAAGAACTTTTTTTTTTTTATTAAGAAGTGATTTGACGTCAATTTTGAGAATTGTCTAGACAATGTTGTACGTTCGGCATCATTTAGAGTCAACTGTGTAGACTTTCGCCGGCATGATCTTGACGAATCTTGCAATTTCGGAACATTAATATTAGGAATTTTAAACCGTCGACGCATTCGGAATTTCAACCCGGCCCCAATGTCAACATCATACCAGCGAAAGTCTACACAGTTGACAGTAAATGTTGTAGAACGTATAACATTTTCTGGACAAATTTCAAAATTGACGGTAAATCACTGCTTAATCATTTATTGGTTATTTATAAATTTTAAAACGTTTAAAACTTCCATAGCCGAATTATTTTGACGGTGTTCAGATTTTCGGAGTTTTGATCTTTCGGGGTAGTATTCTTTCGGAGTTTTGAGCGTTTATTATCATTCAAAGTCCGGAATTTCATCCCGGTCCCATCTTGAATTTCGGAATTTTAAACCGTCGGAGCATTCAAAGTTCGGAATTTCAACCCAGCCCCTACTATCGTGTGCATGAAAATTTATCCAGAAATCATTAATTTCAAAAAAGGTATAGCATGAAGAGGTGTTTCTTTTAACCCAAACTCCCTTAAACCCAAATTCTTTCGGAGATTTTATCAAAATTGAATCCTCATATGTCTCCTGTTGCACAATAGTTCGGTAAATGTTTTAGAGATATATAATCAATTGTAATGCCAGTTAAAATGTAAGTAAAGTGAGCGCTTCAAATTTTCAAAACGTTACAACGGAATAGATTTTTTCATGGAAATTCATACTCCCTTATAATTCAAAGTTTTTTCGTTTTTTTTTGCAGCATTTGATACAAAAATACTCTGTATAGGTCTACCCCTGCTCATAAAGTTATATCCTCACTTTTAAAATAGTTACACCATGACAGCCGCATTACTGAACCCCTCTAAGATGTCCCAATAATACCTTTCATCACACTCTAGATCCGTGGAAAAATTGAAGCGCACACGTCAAGTTGGTGTCGAACTCAACATCGTTGGAATGCATCCCAAATGTTTATTAATTTTTCTATTCTCTCATTTTTATCGTGGTAAAATTTTGTGATAAAAAAAAATGGTTACCGGATTTTCCTGGCCAAAAGTTGCCAAACAAACTGAAGCGACAAAAGAAAATGAAATCCATTGCATTCCAACTACACAAACTTCAACCTCATCACGGAAGAAATTGCGAAAGTTATGTGGCTAGATAAAATCCTGAATATTACAACCTCCTCAAAATCTAAAGCGTTTGACTGAATGTGCAGCTTTAGTACACTGACTTATACTAAATTAATTCAGAACATGAAAAACAAGTTTTTGTGTCTACCAAAAATGTCTACGCATACTCACGTACACAAAGTGTAACTTTTTGCTAATTGTCATATTCTGATGTTTGAAAACTTTCTGCACTTATTGCCATTAAAATATTTTTGAAAAATGTGAAGAAACCAAGCACCGAACGGCTTACTGAATTCCCGATACGATGGCACCAACGTATTGCAATTTCGACATCTTTCCTTCCACCGCTCGCGGTGTGCTCCTCAGTTCCAGATAAATAACATTGTCTTCGTAAAAATCCTGTATCGTGTCAAGCGTGGCAATCATAACGGCCTGAGGCGTGTCCGTGAGTGATTGGACGATGGCAAAACTGTTGAGGCATCTGCAAAAGCATCGGAACCTTTAAACTTTACCGACGATTCCGTTCCACGTTTTGATTAGATTAAAAATTCACTTTTTCGTCGATGCTAGCCAGAGCCTACAAATTGGAAAGTGAATTTTTGAAAGAATCAGGAACATTGACAAACAACAGTTTTTCAGGCCTACACAACGCTTTTGCGACTGGTTTTGTCGTAAGGTACTTTTTCTTTTATTTCTAATGACCATACTCCGCTAAAGACGAGTGCCTCATTGAATTCGTTACATCGAAATCGTTCCATTCCGCTGATTTTTTTTTCAGTGCCAATTTTTTCATCGTCTCTGCACTGAGTGAGCCGTTCAAATGTGCGTGAAGTTCCTACGAAACAGGCAACATTCGCAATTATAACCTCAAAAATCGGGCACATATACGAAAAGTTTTCTGGCAGGATCGCATTGGTACTCACGAGTTTTGGCAACGCTTTGCAAAATTCTTGTAATTCCATCGTTTGCCGGTCTCGTGTGATCGATCTTCATTCACGATTGATGTGAACGATCGTTTTTTCGCGGTGAGCCGGTAAGATAATGTGGATATGGTTAGAAAAGACTGTGATGTTTACATTTTTCCGATAGTACGGACGCGTGAGCCGGCCACTCGTTCGTTTAATAGCCTGGTGGTGTCGACCAATCGTGTGGCTGGATTTCCGATGGCCCAATGGGCCTGTTGGTCGAAAAGTAATTGCATGGAGCCATGAGTAATTGCGAGACACGCAGTGACTAATTCAATAACGAGAAGCGCGTCGTTATGAACATTAGAGTATGAGAGTCCAGTAGCGCGATTCTGTAACTCGTTATAAGTCGGTAGCAACAGTTTTCCTTATCATTAACTAGCGACAGCTATCGCATGCACGCTCACAAAAGAAAGGAGGTCTCTTATTGGCTGTCACTAGATAACCATAACGAAAACTGTCGTTAGGAGTTATAACGAGTTACAAAATCGCAGTGCTGTAGGCATATTCTGTAACTCGTTATAACTCGGTAACGACAGCTTTCGTTATCGTTAGCTAGCGACAGCCAATAAGAGGCTTCCTTTCTTTTTTGATTGTGCATGCGATTGGCTGTCGCTAGCTTACGATAACGAAAACTGTCGCTACTGAGTTATAACGAGTTACAGAATCGCGCTACTGTAAGCCTATTCTGTAACTCGGTGGCGACAGTTTCGCTATCGTTAGCTAGCGACAGCCAATCGCATGCACGATCACAGAAGAAAGGGGGCTTCTTATTGGCTGTCGCTAGCTAACGATAACGAAAACTCTCGTCGTCGAGTTATAACGAGTTACAGAATCGCGCCATAGCGACGCCTTACCGGCTAGGCCACCGTTTTATATACAGGCCTTGCAAGTGTAATGGTGGGGGATGCTTCCCTTGACGAAGTCGTCCGCTAGCGTCGCTGTAATCAAGGGATATTCGGTGGGACAACGACAAGAGTAGCTACGTATTCTCGTTGTAGCCTAACCTGAGAATCTAAATGTCCCACAAGCACGGTCGTATATACCAAGAAAACTAGAGGCAGTGGCGTAGCTTGGAGCGGGGGGGGGGGGGGGGGGGGCAGAGGGGGCCCCGTCGGCGCAAATGTAGAGCGGCGGTGGCGGGTGGCACTTAGTTGCAAAGATAGGGGGGCGGGGGCAGCAAATTTAGGGTTAGCCCCGGGCGGCAAAAAACCACCAGTACCAAAAGTACGCCATTGGCTAGAGGTAAGGAGTACGAACGCAGTGTTGAAGAAACGTCCATGGAAATCCAGATGAGAAGGGTGGCGCTGCACTCCACAGAACCGAATTGAAATCAGGAACGAACCACTGCCGTACAATATGCAGAAAAGACCCTTTGCTGCTTCGTACGCAGCGATAATTTGATCAAATTAATTGTAAAAACAGTGCCGTACGATATGCAAAAAGCACCCTTTGCTTCTTCATATGGAACGGTAATTTTATCAAATTAATTGTGAAACCAGTTGGTGCAGGAAATTGCTATATATTAGATAGATAGAAGTCTTATATAGATAATATAGATTGTTTTGGAGAATAATAACGAAATGCGGAAATTTAGTTAATATGTTTCTTTTCATTGCAGAAGCAGTAACAAACAAAATTTATTTATAGACCCAAGAAAATTCATGAGAATTTTGAATTCAGACAAAACTTTTACAAATGACCAGACATCATGATACGCTGTACAGATAAAGAATAATAATAAAATACAGAAATTAAGTCAATGTTTTTTTTCGCTGAGGAAGCAGTAACAAACAAAATTCATTTATAGACGTAAGAAAATTCATAAGAATTTTGAATGTAGACAAAACTTCTATAGATTATCACTCATTATGATACGCTATACAGATAAAGAATAATAAGGAAATACACAAATTAAGACAACATGTTTTTTTTCCGTTGCAGAAGTAGTAACAAACAAAATTTACTTCTAGATACACGAAAATTCATGAGAATTTTGAATGTGCGAATTGTCTTTCCCTTCACGTGGCTGTGATGAAAAATTAATACATCCTAAATAATTCGTCGAACACAAAAACTAAAAGCATAAACCGAAAATATGAGCGATGACCCATTAGTTAAAGATACTCATCGTCTTTGACATCGATATGCCGATTTAACTATCGCTCAATCCAATTACTTTTTTTTCCGTTCACGGAAAAAAAGAACATTCGAAATTTACGTGTAGCACGCATTCCTTTTATTAGTAGTAGTAGTAGAAAATATCTATGGGAATTTTAAATAATGAGACGTGCTCCGGGTTATTTATGTATCCACTTCTGCATCCCGGAATCATGCACCGCTTCGGCATCGCAATATATAGACACTTCATCTTTTGTTATTCCGTATTGAATAAAAACCGATGCTACGATACACTCGAAATCACCCCGCCAAAACGAGGTTAGGCCACACGTCCATACGACTGTCACCACACAACGTACATGCCATGCCCCGTAAATGCGGTATAAACAAAAGTGCCTCCCCTTCACTAGCGCCGCAATGGAATACGCAAATAGAGGCGTCACTTAGAGTCACGCATTTTTGAACAGAGTGCCCAGACCTGTATATACGATCGTGGACTCAGATAATGATGCAAACTGGCAGTTCTCGATTCGGCCACCCGAAGCGCTGCTAGGTAGAAGTTAACCAATCAAACCACGGTCTTACATACAGGTCTGGAAACGAAGCCAGATTTTAATGGAGTCGCGAGGCACCGTTACGAGCTTCACTTTTCATTCCGCTCGCCGTCACCGCCGTCGCTACTATCGGCGAGTACCTCCCACTCACGGTCTTCTGTGATCTCTCCCTTCGCTCCTTGCCTTGTCTTAGACCGTGCCCCGTGCCATTTATTACTCCATTTTTTATGACAACGTTCTCGATAACCTCTGTTTGCGTCAACGAGCATTTGTAGTTTGAAAAATATTCATAAAGCTGGCGAAGGTGGACCGTTGTTTCAGGGCTTTCTAAACTGACGAACCAATAAAGGTATTTGTATATTCAACATTCCATGTGTTGCGTATTTTTTTACTTTCGTCATCGAAAGAAACTCGGAATAAAATTCGAATAAAAATCCATTTCACTCGAAAAAGGTAAGTATTTTTATTTATTTTTTAAATTTTTATATTGGTCTTCTTCCAGCCATACAGGATCTTCCGCTTTTTACAAGCCCCACTTCTATTCTCTTCCACAATCCCCCGTCCTTATTCCACAATTCTTTCTCATCTACCTCTATTCCCGCTTCGCCCCCCACGAAAAAGGTAATGTGCATTTTGGATCATCGAGAAGAGTGAGAGAGACGGACGGAAGCTGTTCTGTCCTTGTCGCACACGTACACGCCGATAGCAATGCGACGTAGTGGCGAAAATTGGAAACAAACGTGGGTTCGTTAACGGTGCCTACCCCCACCACGGTCGTTTCCAGACCTGTATGTAAGACCGTGAATCAAACCCAGGTCGCAACAGTTGTGCAAAGACGCAGACTATTCGAAATAAACATAGTCTGTTCGGTTTAGCTCAGGGGATTGGCATCTTTCGGTATTTTTGCTACGCGAATTGTCCGCTGTTTGTAGTGTCCTACTCTGCCACTCGCAGCGCTAGTTCTCGCACAATCCTGATGCGCGCACAAGGGCTATCAGGATTGTGCGCGCACGCACACATATAATCGGGCAATACCCATTTACCACCGACAATACACACTGATGGTTTAATGTGGTGTATGCGGCAGTACGGGCCGCGCGCCTGCGCAATAAGAAATTGTCACAAGACTACTAGCGCTACGGGGAGAGGTAGTAGAACTAAATAAAGCGGTCGAAAAGCGTAGCATTTTTATATACGGTAAGGGATAGGAGGTGCCAGCCCCCTGGTTTAGCTACACTTTCTACAATTTCTATACATACAATAACAGAAAGTCCTCAGAAGGCGAAAGACCTTGTAGAAAGTGAAGTGTAGAAGTGTAGAAAAGTGTAGCCAAAACGAACAGACCCAATATTTGTAAGAGCGATATAAATGGAAAATGATTGAGTATTTTTTCACTCCTGAACCCCCGGCAGAATGAGAATTATTATTTCAGTAGACTGTATTTGTCGTGTGTTCGAACTTCTGTAATATTTTGATTTGGCATTTCGCCATTTGAGTAGATGGGGTATGACGCAATTTAAACGTTCTAAATTTTTGTTCCTTATAATTAATTTTCATTCTTAGTATATTGCATTGCTTGTGTTTATACAACTTTTATTTTAGCTTTTGCTTTTTAACAATATTAATCAGAACTTGAAAATGAATATAATGGAAGTGGAAAAAAATGAACGCATTGTGTATGTTTAAAAGGCACCGTTTTTATTGATTTGCCAGTTTGGCGAGTTTGTTGTTTATAAAACATTGTTTTTGACGTTTTTGGTTTTGGTGATAGGAAAACTGGCGCATCCGCAATCGAATATAACAAAATTCAGCAAAGGATAAGGCCGGGTCCATAATATGTGGTTGTACCGGAGCGTTTTAGGTAGTTTAGATTTCTAGAAACGTTATGAACACGTTTTGCCTCACTAACGATGACACTTTCCACCATGCAAAAACGCCGGAGTTTCCAGTCCTGTACGTAAGACCGTGGTTATACAGGTCCGGGCACTCCCGTATATTCCGTATACCCCAAAGCGTGCCACTATCTGACGCCTCTCTTTACGGAACTGTGGAGTACTGCTATCTCGGAGGCATGTGCAACGGAGCGCGATGTATGCGCGCATGCAAATGGTCTTTCCCTTCACATGGCCGTAATGAAAAACTAATACATCCTAAATAAATAGTCGAACACAAAAACTAAAAGCATAAACCGAAAATATGAGCAACGAGCCATTAGTTAATGATACTCATCGTCCTTCACATGGATAAGCCGATTTAAGCATCGCTCAATCCAATTCTATTTTTGTTCTTTTACGGAAAGGAGATACATTCGAAATTTACGCGTAAATTATAGTTTGGGTGAATATTCGGAAGCGGCGCTCCTGCTAGAATGTGGCTAATTTTTGTTTGAATGGTTTTATATATATATATATATATATATATATATATATAGCCCAAACAAAAAAATAAGAAAAGAGCAGAACGGGGTAGTATGGGAAAAATTTAAAGCAGTCACGAAACAAAGAAGCATAGCAAAAAAAAGACAATTAGAAAAAGAAAGGAGGAAATTGAAAGAGACTATAAAGAGGCAAATGAGAAATGAAGGTGCAAAATTTGGGAAGAGGTCAGAAAAGCGAAAAATATCCCACACTGGTAGAAGGCGATTAATACATATAAAAATAGAGGAAGGGGAATTGTTACTTTCAGAACCCGAACGCGGGACAACCTTGGAGTGCAGCGATCGATCGAGAACTGACGATAAAATCAACACTCTCCATCAAATTTTCGACAAAGTTTCGGACATAAAAAATTTGCTGTACGTGGGATGCCAAGCACACAACGAAGAGCTCACGAAGAGAGTTATAAACTATTATCTCGTCATGAGAGGACATTTTCTAGCGCGATCGCTCAACGAAAATAATCACGCAAGGGAAATTAAAACGAAAGACAATAGGAAAAAATAAAAACTGTAAGATCGATTTATCTGTACAGCGTATCACAATGTGTGAATATAATGTGTGATAATTTGTGAAAATTTGTCTGGATGCAAAACTCTTATGAATTTTCTTGTGTCTATAAATAAACTTTGTTTGTTACGGTGTACGCAACGAAAAAAAATATATTGAGTTCATTCCCGTATTTCGTTTTAATTCTTTATCTGTACAGCGTGTCATAAGGTGCAGATATAATGTGTGTGATAATTTGTAAATCTTTTGTTTGAATTCAAAATTCTGATGAATTTTCTTGTGTCTATAAGTACATGTTTTTACTGCTTCCGCAACGAAAAAAAAAACATTGACTTAATATCGGTATTTCATTATTATTCTTTATCTGTACAGCGTATCAGAATGTGTAAATATGAAATGTGATCATTTGTAAAACTTTTGTCTGGATTAAAAATTCTTATGAATTTTCTTGTGTCTATAAATAAATTTTGTTTGTTTGAGAAAATATGGGAATAAACTGTAAAAAATTTATCTGGATTCATCTTTCTTATGAATTTCCATGTGTCTATAAGTAAAGTTTGTTTGTTACTGCTTCCGAAACCAAAAAACCATTGACTTAATTTCTGTATTTTGGTATTCTCCAAAATAATCGATGTATAAGAATTTTGTCTATCTATATAGAAATTGCCTTCACCAACTGTTTGTGCAATTAATTTGATGTAATGATCGCTCCATATGAAGTAGCAAAGGTAGCAATGAAGTAACACACACACACACACACACACACACACACACACACGCCCATATATATATGTATGTACATATATATAGGTTATGTTTCAATTTTGATGTTTGATGTTTGATGTTTGATTAAACCCGTTATTTATCACAATGATATTAACTAATTTATATAGTTTATGCGATACAACAAATAGTTATAGGTATTAATTTGATCTCCTATGCCATATTAGCGACCAAAATGTTGTAAGCACTCGGTAGCATAGGGGCAGCGTGCGTAGCTATGAGCAGGTAGGTACTAGGTTCGATTCGCATATAGGGCAAATATTTTCTTCGAAAAAAATCATTTCTAAAGGCCAGGGAATGATTATGATGGAAAATAGTTGTCTTAAAGCTCTCAATTAAGTGATTCATTTTATTTTCGATTTATGAAATATTTTATGCATATAGTACACTTAGCCTTACAGTGTACAATGTAAGCAAATAAAGATTCATTTGAATCTCACCTTCATTAACATATATAAATATTTCTGAAACAAATATGATCGTAGTAGACTGTGAGACAAGGAAAAAATCTATTTTATTAAAATGAATCCTATTTAAATTATTTTTTGTTTAGCAGTGTATAGTAGGGCGAAAGGGAGGGTGCAATAGGTTCTGCGGGAACGGACGCAGTAGGTCCACCTGAGATTCCGTAGGTTCAGTTGTGGTCCTCACTAGCCTCCTTACAGTCAATATGTCCAGTTTCTGCAATGCCGGAGGTTCATGGGAGGCCCTAACGCGTGGTATTTCCAAACACTGTACCCTCCTTTACATACCCGATAATCCTCTATTGCCGATTTCTGCTCGGAAAAGGAAGGCTTCATTTTTCGGATTGAACGCGGGTCGAAAATTTTGACTCGGGTAGACATATGCTACGTTATGCCACAAGCCGCACTAAGAAATTTAAAAAAGGGAAGCGAGCATTCGAAAAAGAACGTATTTAAGGCCCAACACCATTTTGTCGGAATAGAAAAAATGGTTTTGCTAGGCTTGTCTAGCTTACGCTAGCACAAGCTAGCACAAACCTAGACATAAAAAAATTGTTGCGCTAGATTGTGGTAGCCTTGTTCTAGCTTGTGCCGCAAACCACATTCCGATTCCGCAATTAGTTTCGTAGAAAATCGCGATTGGAAAAAAATAGCAACGCCTCCATTTTAAAATTGAAAAAATTACTCTGCTAGTTTGAGCTAGAAATGTGCCGTAAGTCGCACTTGGAAATTTCGAAAAATGAAGCAAAAATTCGAAGAAAAAAAAACGTTTTGAAGGCCGAATACCGCTAGGGTTGTGCTAGCTTGTGCCACAAACTGCGCTTCGATTTCGCAATTAGTTTAGTAGAAAATCGCGATTGAAAAAAAAATCGCAGCACCGCCATTTTGTCGGAATGAAAGAAAATAAAGTTTTTCAACGTAGTGGTGTTAACTTCACACATTATTTCACTCGCGATTTTCTACGAAACTAATTGCGGTATCGAAATGCGGTTTGCGGCACTAGCTAGCACAACCCTAGCACAATCGAGCACAACAATTTTTTTTTTCATTTGGATAAAATGTCGGTGCTGTGATTTTTTTGTCAAACGCGATTTTCGACAATACTAATTGCGGTATCGAATTGCGGTTGGCGGCAAAAGGTAGCACAACCCTAGCACAATCGAGCACAACCATTTTTTTCTTCCGACAAAATGGCGATGCTACAATTATTTTTTAAATACGATTTTCTACGAAACTAATTGCGATGGCGAATCGCAGTTTGCAGTACAAGCTAGCACAACCCTAGCACAATCGAGCACACCCATTTTTTTTTATTCCGCCAAAACGGTGGTGATTTTGTTGAAATTTGTATATGTTATAAAGCACCGAAAAGTAAGCGGTACGTATTTTTTTTATCGGCGGAGAAACGGTTTTATGGCGTGAAACCATCCCTTAATATAGGGGTGGTTCACCCCTTATTTTTTTTGCAATGTCACTATAGTGGATATTTTATTGCCTCGGATTAGAAGAATTTTCGTTTTTGTTTAATCAAAATCGGTGGACTCCTTGTGTGTGAAACTGCTCAATTAACCCTAGAGATGCCTTTTTTCGAAGGGTGGTTTCACCACGTAAAACCGTTTTTCCGCGATAAAAAAAAATACGTACCGCTTAGTTTTCGGTGCTTTGTAACATATCCAAATTTCAACAAAATCGAAGGGTGTCACCTGAGAGATAGTCCTTGTTAGTGATCGTCACGTTTACGCATCAAATAAGTATTTTATGATGAAATTCATTCCTTCGTGCAGATCTGTGGTATACCACAGATCTAGACGAAGGAATGAGTTTTATCTTAAAATACTTATTTGATGCGTAAACGTGGTGTGAAAATGTAATACAACACAGTAAATACCTCCTGGGAGCTAATATATTAGCTCCCATTTATTCCTATTATTATCCTATCCTATTATTGTGAAAATGTAATACAACACAGTAAATACCTTCTGGGAGCTAATATATTAGCTCCCAGGAGGTTTTTTACTGTGTTGTATTACATTTTCACACCCGTAATTATACGTTTTCAAGAATAATCAAATTAAATATATTCCGCTACGACGTCTAGCCGTCATTTCGGCCGAATCCTTCATTAGGAGGTTAATGTGAACGATGTCACATCTCGGATGAATTGAGAATGCCTGTGGACTTGCGTGATGTAAGTTTTCCTTCACGTGATTAATAAGGATATTAGTTTTCCGTTTAGCATAAATAATTATAATTATATGTTAATTTCAACGAGTTTTCATATATAACGATTACCGGTGTAGCAACATAAACACCCTGCCGATTAATCGCCATGGCCGTCGACAACTGGGACAATGTTAGCAAAAAAAAAAGAATCTTACGAATCGAATATTAGTTTATAGAAAATCAGAAAAGAAACATTGAGTCCATAATTAGCATTCTCTGAAGTATCCACGGACCAGTAATCGTCATACACATATTCGCGATAATAAAAAGATATACATATGAAGAAATGTTGTCGATTACTGGGTCGTGACCACGTCGATAACTGGGTACGTCTTGAACACAGGTGAACACCACTCGACCGAAATAATATTAAAAATGATTTTATGAAAAAATAGTTGTTTATAATGACTACAGATAAATAAAAATGATAATTCTGACGTAATAGGAAAAAATTAGTTTTCTTTTTAAAGTAATAAAGTTGTTGGGAAGAGGAATTTATGTTTCAAACGCTTTATCAAATGTTTTAATAAAAATCATAAAGTTTGTGACCGAATGCGTAATAATAAATATGAAAAACATTTATTTTTGTACATGTGGCCCCTTTTTTAAGAAAGTCGAATTTTCGATTGAAACAACAGCCTTTTTTCTTTACCAAAATACGCAATTGTTAATCGATTGTAAAAATGTTGTGTACATCACTATAAAATGTATCTAAGAAGTTCAAGTTGAAATTTGAAGTCAAACGGTCAAAAAATGTAGGACCTACGAGTCCGCCCGATTTTGAAATCATTTCTTCATGGAAAACGCGTTCAAATTAAAAAAAAAAACATTTTTCTAGATGTCTTAAAAAAAATTCCACCTAAAATAAGTTTGCATAACATTTTTGGCATGTTTATACATTATTTAAGTCGATACAAAAATACCATTTTTTCAAAGGTATATAAGGCCTCAAAGCAGTTAGAACGCATTTGACGATGACTCATAGAATAGCATTTTATAACCTTTACGAAATATTTTCTCGAAAACTGTACCAGGCACGGGTATTTCACAACGACCTTCTTCTTCATAATAAAAAACTGATTAAGAACGACTTAAAATAACTTTTACTCACTTTCCTGGTTGAGCTATATAAACTTGCAAAGTCAAGCGATTTGCTTAAGGTGACGATTACCGGGCCGTCTACCTTAGCACAATGATTATTATTTTTTTTTATTAAAAAAATGGCGGTGCTGCGATTTTTTTGTCAAACGGGATTTTCTACTAAACTAATTGTGGTATCGAATTGTGGTTGGCAGCACAAGCTAGTACAACCCTAGCACAATCGAGCACAACCATTTTTTGTCATTCCGACAAAACGGCGGTGCTGCGATTTTTTTTCAAACGCGATTTTCTACGAAACTAATTGTGGTATCGAATTGCGGTCGGCAGCACAAGCCAGTACGACCCTAACACAATCGAGCGCAATCATTTTTTTTATACCGACAAGATGGCGGTGTTGGGCTTTAAGAACGTTTTTTTAATCGAATCTTGGCTCCATTTTTTTTTAATTTCTAAGATCTGCTTGCGGCACGACGTAACACATTCCTAGCACAAACTAGCACAATGATTATTTTTTTGGTTTTTCAAAATGGCGGTGCTAACTTCACACACATCTGAGGGTTACGTTCAGAGTTGGGCGTAATTCTATTTATAAATATGAATACGAATTTATTCACATCGTGAATTGCATGTGAATATAAATACAAATTTATTCATACTTCACATATTTGTATTCACATGCATGCATACAAATACAATTGTATTCACAAGTATTCTGAGCATACAAATAAATTCACAGAAAAATTGTGAATATTCACAAAAAATCTGGTGAATTAAACAAAATTCACATTAAAATCTGTGAATGCAAATGTATTCACAAAAAATTGTAAATACAGTACTACCTCTCTAAGAGAGCCCTCGCTAAGAGAGAATTTCCCCGCCGTTCCGCTTGAGCGCATTTTATGGCTTCCCCCACCTAGCTCGAGCTGTCCAGTGTACCCGAGGCCTCTCGAGTTTGTCGCGGACAACTCGATAAGAGATCGCGAGCGATTTCAGAAAATCGCACGTCGACTCTTATCGAGTTCGAGTGGAGAAACACATACACGCTACCACATGCGCGATTTTCGAGCGCGCTAACCTAGCGGTGGGGGAAGGCTTCGGCGACGAATTTCTCGAGAATTTCTTCCCCTAACCGCCCTAGACCGCTCTCTTAGAGAGGTAGTACTGTACAAAACAATCACAAAATAAGTTGTGAATTTTTTCGTATTTAAGACAAATTAAAATCAAATTCGCAATGATTAGATTAAATTTTACACCAAAAGTGGGTTCTTACGTACTTTGAGAGAAAACATTGCGTCGAGCAAAAACATTGTGTTGAGTTCAACACAATGTTATCTCTAAAAATACGTAAGAACTCACTTGTGGTGAAAGTTTTATTCTAATTGTCGTTAATTCGATTTTAATTTTCTTCAACTTGAGGGAATTCACAACACATTTTGTGATTTTTTTCATATTTCTTCTGTAATATTTGAAACTCACAACTTTTTTTGAAAAAATTTATTTGCCTCGACGCAATGTTTTCTCTCGAAATACGTTAGAACTCACTTTTGGTGTAAATGTTAATCTAATCATTAGAATTTTATTTTAATTTGTCTTAAATACGAAAAAATTCACAACTTATTCTGTGAATTTTATTGAATTAACCATTTTTTGTGAATACATTTGTATTCACATATTTTCATGTGAATTGTTTTTTATTCACAGGATTTTTTGTAAATATTCACATTTTTTGTGAATATTTACAATTTTTTCTGTGAGTTTATTCGTATGTTCAGAATATTTGTGTATACAATTGTATTTTTATGCATGCATGTGAATACAAATAAGTGAAGTATGAATAAATTTGTTATTATATTCACATGAAAGTCGCAATGAGAATAAATTGATGAGAATAAACATTGTGTTGAGTTCAACATTGTGTTTGAGTTCAACATTGTGTTGAGTTCAACACAATGTTATCTCTAAAAATACGTAAGAACTCACTTGTGTTGTAAATTTTAATATAATTGTCGTGAATTCGATTTTAATTGTCTTCAACTTGAGGAAATTCACAACATATTTTGTAAATTTTTCATATTTATAATGTAATATTTGGAACTCACAACCTTTTCTGCAAAAATTTCTTTGCCTCGACGCAATGTTTTCTCTCAAAATACGTAAGAACTCACTTTTGGTATAAATTTAAATCTAATCATTGTGAATTTGATTTTAATTCGTCTTAAATACGAAAAAAATCACAACTTATTTTGTGAATTTTTTTTAATTCACAGGATTTTTTGTAAATATTCACATTTTTTGTGAATGTTCGCAATTTTTTCTGTGCGTTTATTTGTGTGTTCAGAATATTTGTGAATACAATTGTATTTCATGCATGCATGTGAATACAAATGAATTCGTATCCACACTTGTGAATACGAATTTATTCGTATTCGTATTTACAATAAGTGAAGTATGAATAAATTTGTAATTATATTCACATGAAAATCGCGATGTGAATAAATTCGTATTCGTATTTATAAATAAAATTACGCACAACTCTGGTTACGTTTGCCTGTCCAGTACTAATTTCCCCGATGTTGGCATAAATTTGACCTGTATACTGCTGTAATGGTGCGAATCCCGCAGAAGGTCTTCAATCTTTACTTTAGGTACCTGCTCAGGCACCCGCCATGGGCATGACTTTACGCGGAGATCGCTCTATAAACCGAATGTACTCTTTGTTCGCGCGATCCTCTGCTAGCCACGGAGACACTTGTTCACACAATAAAAGTGGTCGCTTTTATTGTGTGACTTCAATGCATTGAAACTATTGACAATCTCCGGTCGATTCTACCCTTTATGTATTACGATCCTATCCACTGTAATCTTTTTCGCATTTTGCCTATTTACCTTGTATAGCAATATGAGGGGAAGAAAAGAAATTGCCTTGTGCTGGCAAATATAGGGATTTCCGTCACGTAGTTCGGAGCCAAACAATTGTCAGGAAGAATGCGATCAGATTTAGGGGCTTTGCATCAGCTTGTAATTTCAATAACGTTGCCAAAAACGTTTTCGGAATTATTTCTATCGACGAATAAGGCCTTTATTGCTTCTGTTCAATTCCTACTTTTTTACGCTCAATAGGAGTATCTCGGTCACTTTCACTTTGTGGTCTGGTAGAATATTTCTATTTTTCGGCATGGAGTATAAATTCGCACTGAAAATGGGACACATGGCAACACTTGCTTTATATTTGGCGTTTTTTATTTGGAAAATTACGTAAAATGTATATAGAAACTTTTTGTATATTTATAAACTTTTCCGAAGGTTTTTTAGAATGTACCTCTCCAACGTTACATTTATTTTAGTACATTTGGAATATTTATCGATATCCTATAAATTATCAGAATGGCTTTTGCAATGAAATCTACGTGACATCTATTCACTGTCGTCGAACCAATTTTTTAGATATGAAAGTTATTTATCGTCGTAGTTTTCGATATATGTGGTGCATTCCACGCCAAATCGTTCACTTTCAGACCCGACCCTGCTTGATTTGGCTAAAGTTAAAATATGTTATTCTTTCCTTCACAAAACGCTTGTGTGATTTTTTTCAAATATTTTTTCATAACCCGAAATATGTAGTGAATTATGAAAAAAAACGGCTTTTTTCAAATGCTTATAACTTGATGAAAAAATGACGAATAAAGATCTTTTTATTTTATTTTTTGTTGCGAAATTTAGTTTATGAAAAAATATTTAAAACATATTCAGTCGTCTTCGTGATAATATTTTAGTTTTTTGGAAAGAATATGAATATTTCCAAGTTCGACAAATTTAATTTTGTTTTAGTAAAAAACATATGACAATTTAAGGGGCTATGGCAGTGTGACACTTAAAAAAAAATTGATTTTTTTGCCTTTTTCGACAGTTTATACTTTCAAGAATGTCCTGTAAAATTTTTACGGCCGTATCTCTAATACTTCGGGAATGGCAGCCCTTACGTTAAATCTATAAGGGCGTTTTTCTCGAAATGAGATTTTTCAAATTTGCTGACATTGTAACTCAAAGAGCAATTATCCGATTGACTTCAAATTTGAACTGAGTACTCTTGAATATATTTACTCTACAATGACGTAGGATATTTTTGATTTGATGAAAATTGACGATTTGGCATTGAAAAAAAACGACCACTTTATAGGCAGGAAAACATACTTTTTTCATATCTACGCCATTTAGTTAGATTTTGATATTTTTCGAAAATCCTACGTCATTATATAGGAAATACCTTCCGGTTTAACGACCTTTTTTTCTTTTTCGGTTTCAGCTACTCAATCGGCCGGAATCATATCAGCAGTGGAGGAACTTTTGTTTTTGGCGCCTCCGAAGGCAGCGCATAAGTCGCTTGGATCTCAATATTTTTCTATGAAAAAAATAATTTAATATAGGTCAAATATAGCCAAATATATTCTTAATTTTCCGAAACATTTAATTGAGTACTTTTCTTCCAAAAAATTCCCGAAAATCACCCAACTTTTCAGCGTTCACATTGGTGTAGCTCCTTAAGCGTTTTTCCCGCAAGACCCATAGTGGTAAGATTTTTCATTCTCTCTTCTTTTCTAAATGAAAAAGTTTTTATTCTTAATTTTTTCAAAGTTTCGCTGTTTCCTATGACGCAATCATGTAAATCAATACATTTTATGGTTTAAAAAAATGCAGTATACTATTTCATTTACGTGAATATTTTGCTAAGAAAGTTCACAAGTAGTATATGAATTTACCGCTGAAATGTTTAGAAATAATTTAAAATTATTCAAAAACTTTTTTAATGTGGCAATGTTATATACAAAGTATCGAAAATTATAGAATTAACCATGAAAAATAATTTCATCATAGGAAAATGCCAATTGTTCAAAAAATGAAGAATAACATTTTTCTATATTTGGAAGAAAAATAGAAAGAGAACTCTTACTACGATTGGCCTTGCCGCAAAAAAAACCGTTAATATATCATATTTTTTACGAAAAAAAATCAGTAATTAAAAATATTGAACTTAAAAAAATTAATGTTTTTTCCAAAAAAACTCAAAAATTGTATCCAAAATGACTAAATATTTTTTAAATATATAGTACATACCAAAACAAAAAATAAAACGAAAGGTTCTTGTTTGGTGAATTTTTCAAAAGTTTATGAGCATTACAAAAAAACTATTATGGAAAAAAACTCAAGAAAACGATTAGTTAAAAAAAAATCACATAAGCGTTATTAGAAGGAAAGAAGAACATATTTTAATTTTAGCCAAATCATACGAACTCGGGTCTGAAAGTGCACGATTAGACGTGGATGCTCCACATACAGCGAGAACTACGAAGATAAATAATTTGCAAATCTGAAAAATTGATTCGACGACTGTAAATATAAATCAAGTAGATATCGATGCAAAATTCATTCTGATAATTTATAAGGTACCAATAAACATTCTAACTGTACTAAAATTAACATAACATTGGAGAGATACATATAAAAAAAACATTCGGAAAAGTTTATAAATGTATAAGAAATTTCTCAATACATTTTACTGATTTTTCCAAATTAGTAACGCTGAATATGAAGCGAGTGTTTCCGATAAAAAACTGTAGGGTTTCGAAACACTTGTTCGGGGGCTTGCTCACATTGATGGCCTGCGGCCATATCGGGCTCAGGCAGGCCGGAGACATTTTTTCTTATATGTCTCCCCATTTTTAGCGCGAATTTTGACTCCATGCCGAAGAATATACATATTCATTATCGACTTCGATAACGCGAGACCGACCAACATAGTTATAGCCAGACCACAAAGTAAAAGTGACCGCGATACTCCGATTGGCCCCAAAAAGTGGGAATTGAAAAGAAGCAATAAAGGCCTCATTCGTCGATAGAAAGGATTCTGAAAACGTTTTTGGCAACGTCATTCACATCACAAACTCAAGCAAACCCCCAAGTCTAATCGCATTCTTCCGAATAATGTTTTGGCTCCGAAATACATGATGGGAATTCCTATATTTGCCATTACCGGGAAAATTCTTTTCTTTCCCCCATATTCCTGTACAAGGTAAATAGGGAAATTGAAAAAGAGATTAAAGGGAAAGGATCGCAATACATGAAGGGTAGAACTGACTGGAGATTATCGACAGTTTCAATGCATTAAAATCACACAATAGAAGCGACCACTTTTATTGTGTAAATAAGTATCTCCGTGGCCAGCAGAGGATCGCGCGAACAAAGAGTACATATAACATTTTACGGTTTATAGAGCGATTTCCGCTTAAAGTCCTTTTGTCTAGCCATGCGCATGGCGGGTGCATGAGCAGGTACCTAAACTAAAGGTTGAAGCCCTTCATATTCTGCGGGATTCGCACGCTTAAAGGAGTATACAGGTTATATTGATGCCAACATCGGGGAAATTAGTACTGACCAGGTAGACGTCACTCGCGGCCCTCATTGTCGCTGTAATGTACCCGGGAAAATCGAAACCGTAACAAAACAAAGGGCAAAGAGAGAAAGAGAGCCGAATGTTGAGGGCAACGTGAATGAACTTGTATGCTTATTGACTGTGGTTTATTGTTACACATTCTCTCTCTCTCTCTCTCTCTCTCTCTCTCTCTCTCTCTCTCTCTCTCTCTCTCGCTCTCTCTCCCTCTCTCTCTCTCTCTCTCGCTCTCTCTCCCTCTCTCTCTCTCTCTCTCTCTCTCTCTCTCTCTCTCTCTCTCTCTCTCTCTCTCTCGCTCTCCCTCTCTCACTCTCTCTCGTGGTCTTCACATGGCGATCGGCAAGTCACCATTTACGACTTTTCAGAGTTGCAAAATATCTACTCTCAAAATTGAAGAAAAAATGCATCGGACCTGAATGCACGCATGAGTTTCTGTATGAAAATTCGCTTCCTTCTTTCATTGCCGCTCTGAAGCGGTGTATCGAAAATTACATTAATTGGCTTATAGTTTACGTAATATATTCGTTACAAATATGTACATATATCGATATTTATATGGGGTATTCCACGCCAGATCGACAACTTTTAGACCCGGCTCTTTTTAATATGGCTGAAACTTAAATATGTTACTGTTTCCTTCTAAAGGCTTATGTGCTTTTTTCCAATTTTTTTTACATAATTGCAAATGTGTAGTGAATTTTAGAAAAAGCAAAGTTTTTTTAAATGTTTAAAACTTTTCAAACAATTGATCAAATAAGATCTTTTTTCATTTTTATTTGTTTTGAAAGGTACTTTATAGAGAAAAAAGTTTTAAAAAATATTTAATAATTTTCGATACAGTTTACTAGCTTTTTTTGAACAAGACATTTTTAAGGTTCAATATTTTTTCTTATTGATTTGTTTGGTGTCAGAAAATATGATGAATTTAGCGTTCTTTGCCGCAAGACCCATCATGGCAACGTTTCTTTCTATTTTTTTCTGATATGAAAAAATTGATTCTTGATTTTTTGAAAATTTGGCTTTTTCCTATGAAAAAATCATTTTTAATGGTTAATTCTATGATATTAAATACTTTGTATAAAATATTGACATATTAAAAAAAGTTTTTGAATCATTTTGAATTATTTTTAATAATTTCAGCGGCGAATTCAAATACTACTTGCGGGATTTCTGAGCAAGACATTAATCAAAATAAAATGGTACAGAATAACACACACACACACACACACACACACACACACACACACACACACACACACACACACACACACACACACACACACACACACACACACACACACACACACACACACACACACACACACACACACACACACACACACACACACACACGCACACACACACACACATTCTCTCTTTTTCTGGCCCTTCTCTTTGTTCCGGTTTCGGTTTTCCCGGATACATTACAGTGATCATGAGGGCCGCGGATTACGTCTAACTGGCCAGTACTAATTTCCCCGATGTTGGCGTAAATGTAACCTGTATATTCCTTTAAGGGATGATAACAGTGTAATGGGTCGAAAAATAGCTGATTTTCGCGTGGTATGCTAATCAGTCTGATTTTTTAATGTGAAATCAAACCACTCATGAAGAACAGAAAATAAATTTTTAATCGTTTACCTTTGTCGATTAATTGCTATGGCTGTCGATGAATGGCCCAAGGTTGCCAAAAACGAAATCTTATGAATCGAATGTTAATTTATTGAAAATCAGAAAGTAAATACTGGTTCCGCAATTAGAATTATCTGAAGAATCAACGGACCAGTAATCGTCATACGCATATTCGCGATAGTCAAAAGATATATATATATATATATATATATATATATATATATATATATATATAAACGGGTACGTCTCGAACACAGGTAAACACCATTCGATCGAAAAAATATTAAAACTTATTTTCTAATAAAACAGTGGTGTACAATTATTGAAAATGAATAAAAATTATAATTTTGACGTAACAACCATAGTTAGTTTTATTTTTAAAGCAATAAAGTTGTATATGAGAGAAATTGATGTTTTAAACTGTTTGTCAAATGTTTTCAAGCAGAGTATACCTACATTTAGACGGGAAAAATTAGGCGATTTTGAGGGATGCTTTGAACCAAGAAACAATTATTCTACATTTGTTAAACTTTAGGTATACTTTAATAGTATACTTAAGTATACAAAACAATTTTTTTCAATTAATTTATAATCGAAATAGTGGGGCTTTGGCAGAGTGTTACAGAAAGGTTGCCGCGGGAGTTGCGAATCGGCGTGCAGTCTAGGTTCCCGTATACTTTGATTTGCAAAAAATTCAAAATTTTCTTTAGTTAGAACATGTATAGTTTCTATTTGACAGTGATTAAAATGAAGAAAAGGCAAACTTGGGAGAATGGCACGCGTTTACAGGAAAATCTACGTTTCACGCACAATTTCTGTACAATTTGGATGAAAAAAGGTAATTTCTTTTCTAATTTTTAAATACAATTCTCGCCAAGTAGAAAGTATCAATAGTTTTAATATTTCTACCAAGTTTTTACTCAATCGGCTTCATAGTTTTTGAGTACTCCTTCACGCCAATTTCGAAAATTGAGTGTTGAGAAAAACGCGTTTGAAGTTTACGCCCGCTCCGAATCCGAGCGGTGAGGCACAGCGTTGACGGCTTGTAACGTTTGAAATTTTTCGTATTTGGCTTTGAAACTTTGGGAAAATATTCGAGATATCTAGTTCTATCGTCGTCTGGTTTAGAGGGTCAAAGAAATCGTTTTTTCCCCGTTAATTGATGGTTTAACTATTGGAGAATATATTCCTAAATTTTAGAAGTAAATTCAAAGTTTTTTCGAAGATACAGATCCGAAAACAGGTAAGCGTCGAGCAGGCGTGTGAACCAACCGAAAACGTCAAAGCGCGTTTTCTCAAAATTTCGTTTTTGTGATTTTTCTCAATCAGTGGGCGTGATAGCAAAAAAACTATTTGACCTACCGACCGAAACCAAACTTCATTCTGTAAAGTATAGGAAACTATCCTAAATGAACTAAAAAACAGTGATAAAAAAGTCATTTTATACCACTTTTATTCCACGAATAGAGAAAAAATATTTGTAAGAATCGTCACTTTTTTGTTCAAGCTCCAAAATTAAGGGGGAAGCCTGCTTTAGAGGCTTCAAAAAATCGATTTTTTCGAGGATTTTTTTGGGAAGGAAAGAAATATTCGATTGAAACGAAACTTTCAGGTTTTATTGTTATATATTTCAAGTCTTCTCAAATTTTTTCATTAAAATATATGTCATATTATGCCTGGTACAAGCATTTCGCCGAGGCGCCTCGAGTGTGCATGTGTCGTGCGGCGGGAAAGATGCAGGTCGCAATTTCCATCTGAAACAAAAAACCCAAAAAAAATTTTAATTTCAATAGTATAGCTTCTAGTTGAACCTAAAAAACCTTAAGAAAGTTATGATTAACCCACTTTTTAAACAATCTAAAGTGATTTTTTTTTTAATTTGCGAAAAATTGTTGAATTTCTCACTTTTTGTTGAATTTTCTTGGCTTAACTAGAAGCTATACTATTGAAAATAAAAATTTTTTTGGGTTTTTTGTTTCAGATGGAAATTGCGACCTGCATCTTTCCCGCCGCACGACACATGCACATTCGAGGCGCCTCGGCGAAATGCTTGTACCAGGCATAATATGACATATATTTTAATGAAAAAATTTGAGAAGACTGTTGAAATATATAACAATAAAACCCGAAAGTTTCGTTTCAATCGAATATTTCTTTCCTTCCCAAAAAAATCCTCGAAAAAATCGAGTTTTTGAAGCCTCTAAAGCAGGCCTCCCCCTTAATATGATTTCACGGTTTTTCCTATTTTTTTTAGTTTATCGACAATAAAAATATATGTTAATTAAAAAGAATTTTGGTTTTTACGTTGCAGACAAGAATTATGCACTTGATCTTGCCCGCCAATTCAAGACTCCAGTGGCGAGACCCTTCAATGGTCACCTAATTACGCCGCCATTTTCCGACAATTTTACAATAACTTTTTTTTGTATTTTTTAAATGTGCGACAAAATACACTCTAAAGGAAATAAAATTTTTATGGAGTTCGGTTTCTTCTCTTCCTATAAAGAAAATCGCCGAAAATCATCTTTTTCAGGGCTCTAAACCAGACGACTGCCTTAAAGAAAGAAAAAAAATCGATTTTTTCATCATTGTAAATGTATATCTTGCGTTAATAAGAAGTTTGTGACCGACAAGGAACATCACTTAAGGCGGAACATACATTTACAATGAATGATCAAAAAATCGATTTATTTTTTTTTCTCTTTAAACGATAGAACTATATATGTAAAATATTTTTCTAAAGTTTCAAAGCAAAATTCGAAAAACTTCAAAAGTTACAGCTCGTCAACGCTGTGCCTCACTGCTCGGATTCGGAGCAGGCGTCACCTTCAAACGCGTTGTTCTCAAAACTGCATTATCGAAATTGGCGTGTAGGATTACTCAAAAACTATTAAACCGATTGAGTTGAAACTTGGTAGAAATGTTGACAATATTGGTACCTTCTACTTGACGATAATTGTTTTCGGAAAATTGAACAAAAAACTATATTTTTAATCCACATTTTGCAGAAATGTTGCGTGAAATGTTGATTTTTGTTGTAAATGCGTGACATTTTCTTAAATTTTGAATTTCTTCATTTTAATAACCGTCACATAGAAACTATACATGTTCTAA
>OZ023315.1:50142787-50218477 GCA_964007375.1 Ophion obscuratus
ATATATGTATTAACTTGTATTTGCATGATGTGCGATATGCATTGGCGACATGTACCCTCGTACTGGAACGACGCGCGAAGCCCGCTGCGAACCGCCGGATCTGCTGGGATTGGTGATCACCGAGAAGCAGCACGATCGAAGAGCCAATCAAAGACAGTAATACCGACCCGAAGTTCGAGTCTTCAGGTCGAGCCAGGGGTGGCAACCCTTCTGCCCGTCTAGCAGACCCGCTTGAATAAGTCAGCAAGGAGAGGGCGGCTATGCGATTGGTCTGACAAGGGGGAAAAGCCCTCTGCCCTTCTACCGGACCGCCCGGAACAGGTCGACGAGGAGAGGGTGACTTTTCGGTTTTCGATATAAATGGCACCGGTGTCCAACGTTAAATCAGCATTCACGTCTGAAATTTTGCAACGTGAAGAATAAACTCGAGCCATCAGTCGCTCGTACTGCAACTAGCTACGTTGTGTACTCGGACGCCTTCGCCCTAAGAGGAGAAAATTCGACAATTGTGCCACTCTGTAATTTTCACGTTCAAAACAAAAAGAACAGGGGACAGAGAGAAAGAGGAACTCTCTTGAAGACCGCAACGAAGCTGAGTGGAAAACGTCAAGTTTTGTCTGTAAGTATAGAAAGCAGTGAGAATAACAATATTAGCAACAATGAAAATATTGATTTCACGATTCAGAAAGCATTAGCAGAGAATGTCAAAGAAAATACTTTACATTTATTATAATTTTTTTAAATCAGGATACATATATATTTGTTTATCAGGATAAATTATAATAATTCTTTATAATTTATTTATAATTAATAAATTATAAATAAATTATTTTATTTATTATTAATTAATAAACTTTTTTCGAAAAAGAGGATGAAACTGCCTTTTCCCCCGCTAAGCCTTCGAATAACCTTTCGTGATAAACCTTTCTACCGCGGCACATTCACCGCCCACAGCCAATAGTAAAAAACCACAATTTCAATTAAGGGGTAAGGCCACTGTAACGGCCCAAAAAAAAAGGTTTTTTCACTAATTTTTTGCTCCCGAAATTGAAGGTATTTGAAAAAAAACTTTTAATGGTGTTATCGGGCATACATTAAACGTTATTATAAAATTTTTTTACAGTAAAAAAAAAACAAAATGGCGGTTCCACAGCTATCTTCCCGGGACATGTTTTGCTTCCAGGGCTCCGCGGCACGCAGCACCACTGGTGCACTTTTGAATCTAGAACAAAAAAAAAAAACCATTAATCTAGAGGGCTATAGCTAGAGAATGTCGATCGGATTTTAAAAAGTATCAATTTTTGTGGATTTGGCGTGCGTTTGAAAAAAAAATTGATTTTTGACGAAAAAAACGGCAAGTTTTTTGTTAATAAAAAATCAATAAATAAAGTTCTTGAAAATTCCGATCGACATTCTCAAGATAATGTAAATGTTCACATCTGGTTAAAATTTCAAGTAAAAAAAATGAAAATTGTTCGAGTTATGCTGCGTGCCATTTTGAAAAACCATGTTTCGAGAAAAACGCGTTTAAAGTTTTGCGAATAGTTTGTTTGGGTTTGTTTGGGTCGCACAGGACCTTTTTTTTCTTATTCTAGAGGGTTTAAACTATTTTTTAAGCCAATAAAAAAAAATCGATTTTTCAAAAAATTTACAGTGGCCTTACCCCTTAAGCGTGTCGATTGAAGAAAGTATATCGGGAGAGTCAATAATCGATTGTTGAACGACAAATGAAGTTCTGTATTTGCAAGCGATAATAATCATGCCCTGCATTTTTTTTCAGAAGTTCCGAAAAGCAGCATCACCGAAATGGACGAGCCGCATCAATGCATGATAGTGGAGCCCGCACGGCGTGTCACCAGGGTGCGGTATCCGGAACGCTATCCGAGCGAACCACATTTCTTATGTTACCATCCGTGCGAGTGCGGTCAAGACGTGAGGGTCGAGGCAGTGACGGTGCGGAGCTACTTAGAACGAGGTTATCGTGTTCTTCGTCAACTGCAACAAGTAAATGATCACGCGAATCATGCGTTGGCCAATTATTTGGACCAAAATGATCAGTATCCGCCACTGGGGAATCCGACTTACGAGGGCATTGATCCCGAGGACGAGGATGACGTTAATTCCGAAATCACCCATCGAATGACTATGGGCCATTATCATCGTGATGAGATAATCCATGATGATTATCATCGTGCCGACTGGCTGTCGCACAACAATCGACCGAGGCGAGTGAACCTTTTAGGTCCGGTTCTGGATAACTTGCTCGTAGATCCGGAATACGATCTCGTGGATGACGAGGATGACGGGGATGCAGCGGATTATCAACGGGATCGTATGAACTATGAGGGCCCTCACCGTGTCCACCGCGCGTCGTACAGTGATCAACCCAGACGACCGAATCTCTTAGGTTCGGTCATACAAAATTGGCTCATTGATCCAGTGTATGATCTCGCCGACGAGCCGATCGAGAATCAGGGAGAGTACAATCACCCGACAACGCCCAGGGACTATAGGCCGAACGATTGCTTCAACAATGACGATGACAACGACGAACCGGAGCGTTAACTTTGCGAATTCAACAATTTAATGATGTAAAAAAAAACGTAAAATTTGTTTTGATGTTTTACCTTCTTTGTTATGAAGGTTGTACAAATTGTAAGACTTGATGTATGTATATATTTTGATGGATATGTGTATATGTACAAAAGTAAAAATGTATGTATACCAATTCTAAGACTGAATTTTTATTCCACATCGACGTGGCACTCTGCGACAATGGCGATTTCATCGATATATATATATATATATAGCATCGCGAATAAATCATATGAGTAAGGTTCTGAACCTCCCCCCACCGATCGAGCTGAAATTTTGCACAAACCTTTCTTATGATATTTTAAGACAACGCTTAAAGGGATTTTCGGCAACGCGCAATCCTTTTTGTGTTTGGGTTCGTGTGTGTTCGTTTAGGTTTGTTTGTTTGCGTTTGTTTAGGTTTATTTGGATTTTTTGTTTGGACAAAACGGAGAGCGCGATAACATGTATAGGTAAGAACGGAGACGTAGCAGATATATATATAGTCGGCGCGCGTTAAAAAAAAAACTTAAAAATTCGATAACTCGAAAACGAATGCGAGTCGCTAAAAATCCTATAAGGGGTTGTCTTAAAATATTCAAAGGGAGGTTCGTGCAAAATTTCAGATCAGTTGGAGCGGGGGGTGGGTTCGGAACCTTATCCGAATCCACTTGGCCCAATCACCTTTGTGACAGCGGGTGACGAAGTATCATTAATTTTCATCAGAATCACATAAATTTTGCACGTGTTCAGTTTACATTTCAACGTAAATGCGATGAAGCGTTAATTAATTAGTTATCCTTGACCGTGAAGAACGCGTACGTGCATTTTTTCGTCGTATAAAAAGAGTCGGAATGCCACTTGGCAAGAAGACTAGAGCTAAGGAGTACGAACGCTTACGGCGATCACGATCCAAAAGCGTCCACGGAAATCCAGTTATTAGTGGTTGGTGGTTTCACCGCGTGCGTCGCGGCTCATCACCGAACCGAAATGAACTGAGCGACAAGAACGCAACCGACGCCATCCCCCATCGATGGTTCTCGCTTGTCATCCATGTTGGAATAAAGCGTGTGCGGACCGTGCGGACTAACGAATTTCGCGATTAATAAAAAATAATTGTGTCTCGGTGTAAAATATATTTATCGTGATTGCGGCGAAAACTATCGAAGGAGTGTTATGTATTGTCTGATGTTTATAAATAAATGTTGTTTGTTATTGCTTCCGCAACGATAAGAAAACATATCGACTGAATTTCGGTGTTTCGTTATTATTTTTTTTCTGTGCAACGTATAGTATCATAATATGGGAATATGATGTGTGATAATTTGTAATACTTTTATCTGGATTAACAAATTCTTATGAATGTTCTTGTGTCTATAAATAAGTTCTGTTACTGCATCCACAACGAAGAAAAAATATTGTCTTAATTTCTTTATTTCGTTATTATTCTCTATCTGTACAGCGTATCATCAGCGTGAATATAATGCGATTCAAAATTCGTATCAATTTTCTTGTGTCTATAAATGCATTTTGTTAGTTACTGGTTCTGCAATGAAAAAAAAATATATTGTCTTAATTTCTGTACTTCGTTATTATTCCCTATCTGTACAGCTTATCATCGGTGGGAATATGATGTGATAATTTGTAAAACCTCAGTCGTGATTGAAAATTCTTATCAACTTTTCTTGTGTCTATTTATGGACACAAGAAAAATTGATAAGAATTTTGGCAAAGTGCATTTATGCATTTTGTTAGTTACTGCTTCCACAACAACAAAAAACCATGTTGACTTCATTTCTGTATTTCGTTATTATTCTTTAGCTGTACAGCATATATAATATGTGAATATGATGTGTGATCTCTGAAGCTTTATCTGGATTCAAAGTTCTCATGAATTTTCTTGTATCTAGAAATAAATTTTGTTTGTTACCGCTTCCGCAATGAAAAAAAAACATTGACTTAATTTCTGTATTTAGTTGTTATTCTTTGTCTGTACAGCGTATCATAATGTGTGATAATTTGTAGAGGTTTTGTCTAGATTCAAAATTATTATGAATTTTGTCAGAGTCATAAACTTATTAATTCATAAATAATTATTTCATACATAATTCATTAATTCATAAATAATTATTATTAATTCATAAATTATTATGAATTTTGTCAGCGTCTTGTCATGGGAGGACCCTTTCTAGCACGATCTAGCGGAAAAAATTAAATCTGTGAGATCAATTTATCTGTACAGTATATCATAACATGTGAATGTCATTTGTGATAATTTGTAAAAGTTTTGTCTTGATTCAAAATTCTTATGAATTTTCTTGTGTTTATAGATGAATTTTGTTTGTTAGTCCTTCCACAATGAAAACAAAAATATACTGACTTCATTTCTGTATTGCGTTATTATTATTTATCTGTACAATGTATTTTAATGTGTGAATATGATGTGCGATCATTTGTGAAAGTTTTGTCTGGATTCAAAATTCTCATTAATTTTCATGTATCTAGAAATAAATTTTGTTTGTTACTACTTCTGCAACGGAAAAAAAACATATTGACTTAATTTGTGTATTTCGTTATTATTCTTTATCTGTATAGCGTATCATAATGAGTGACAATTTATAGAAGTTTTGTCTAGATTCAAAATTCTTATGTCTATAAATGAATTTTGTTTGTTACTGCTTCCTCAGCGAAAAAAAAACATTGACTTTATTTCTGTATTTCATTATTATTCTTTATCTGTACATCGTATCATGATGTCTGGTAATTTGTAAAAGTTTTGTCTGGATTCAAAATTCTCATGAATTTTATTGGGTCTATAAATAAATTTTGTTTGTTACTGCTTCTGCAATGAAAAGAAACGTATTAACTAAATTTCCGCATTTCGTTATTATTCTCCAAAACAATCTATATTATCTATATAAGACTTCTATCTATCTAATATATAGAAATTTCCTGCACCAACTGGTTTCACAATTAATTTCATCAAATTACCGTGCCATATGAAGAAGCAAAGGGTGCTTTTTGCATATCGTACGGCATTGTTTTCACATATCGCTGCATATGAAGTAGCAAAGTGTGCTTTCTGCATATTGTACGGCACTGGTTCGTTCCTGATTTCAATTCGGTTCGGTGGAGAGCAGCGCCACCATTCTCATCTGGATTTCCATGGACGTTTCTTTAACACTGCGTTCGTACTCCTTACCTCTAGTCTTCTTGCCACTTGGTCTCGGCCTTTGTCTTCATTGCACAGTGTACCTGTCTATCGTCTCGCACCTCGCGGCCGTAGATGGCAATGCGGAGCGTAATCGTTTAGCGAACGTGCCCCCGCCAACGTTGTTGCTATACCTGTATGTAAGACCGTGATCGGACGAGCTCTAACCGCCCAACAGATCGCCCATGAGAAAATACCACTTTGAACGACTTTATTTGTTTTTTTTTTATTTTTCAAAATGTCCACATGAGAACATCAAACGAAATCTATTTCAAAACGAAAAAGTGAGCCTTTTTAGAAATTAAATCATATCTGCAGACTCAATTTTTGTAAAACATGCTCGTTCTTGAACTCCGTTAAATTAGGTACGAGAACGAAAAAAAACAAAAACGAGGCATCCGTGTGCGGCCATTGAAAAAATTATCTTGCTTCATCAATACTATGTTCGTACATTCGAATGTTCGTATCACTTAATTTTAAATTTAATTATAATATCGACGCTCAATTGAAGATTTCGAGATCAAAGTCGAAATGCGCGTAGACAATTGAAATTTATATCACCGAGAGATTACTTTAAGAAGCATCAACTGTCGAAAAATTATTCCATTTCACAACATAATTTCGGAGATTTGTAATGTTCAAGTTGGAACTTCATCCATTTGCCATCTTGTAAACACTTGTTATATGTCTGTAGGGGGCTAGAATAAGACTTCGTTTTGAATTTTTTTAACGTGAGCAAACCGTGTTTATATTTTTGGGAATGTGTACTTCGTTCATTAATAATACCCGAAAAAAGATGTGAAATGTGAACTTGAACGTTTTGTTTTCGGGCATTATCGAAGCTTGTAGGTTAAACGTGGCAACAATGCGTCAACTGGCTGTGTCGAGTGATCCACTCGCAGCTAAGCATTAAGGTGGTATGCGCACGAACCTCCTCGTTAGAAAAATGATTGATTTTTTTATATGCTGTATAATAGACATACAGAATGACGTTCGCGAAAACTCCGTATGCCTTACCGGCTAAATACAATAGTAATTCATTCACTAAATCAATGCCTTTAACCCGCATCATATAGGGAATTCGTGCAGATCGAACTTTGAGACGGAAATACTAATAGTTCGCGATTACATACGGAGCTACGCGAAAGCGATGAATAACAAACAAAAAAATGTTCTGGTTATGTATGCTTCATAAAAAATACAGGTTACGGGATATTTCGGGCAGATATTATCGATTGAATCGGATTATTTCCGCGTTCGCTAGCCGCGTCTGCTATGACGGAAGAGATGGCATACATTTTGCATCGCCGCATGCCGTCAGCTGTGCGTGTATCTGGGAGGCCGAATCGACCCGGTCAATTTGAATGAAACGACAAAAATTGTAGATTCTTAACGCAATTTTATTACGTCCGAGATTAAAACAAAAAATATGTCGATCCATATCTGTTGTTACAATGTATGTAAGCCTGAAGTTACAATACGCATATTACACACGCTTACACTCACACATGGCAAACAAACACGCGCTTGGCATTTATTGGAAGTGTCTGAGCATGGAGCCTAGATACAGGAGCCTAAACTCCAATGTTGAAACGATAAAAAAAGCGTGCCCAAAAATGACGGCAATATGGATGACGTTGCAATCCCGCGAAGGATTGCGGTGCTAGCTTCACTGGACACAGACCAAACGCGAGTTTAACACGTTACTAGAAGGAACGCAAAGATGCGTAATTGAGAGCGGTCAATAACTCGATGGTTATTATATTCTTAATAAATAAGTATTGTTAACTTTTAAAAGTTCAATCTTCATTTATAATAATTGCCAATATTCCTTCACATGTTCGAACAAGTTTTTAAAGTTTTTACCTTCCGCATTTACCCGTCCATGTACGTTATGCGAATTTCAGTTATTTTTTCAGTTATTTTGGTTTTTGTGATTTTCTTGTAAGATTCTTATTTTATATGACAGTTCGTAAATTAAATTAAATTATTAAGCGTCCTCCCGTGATTTAGTTTCTCTACGGAGTATAATAGCGGGCCTAACGTACTAAAATACTACTTTCACATATGAGACGAAAAGTTTTCAAATAAAAAATTAAGTCCGTAAATATTTTTGAAAATTTCATTTTTCTACCAACTTTCAAAGGCTCTAGGATAAAAAAATGACAAAGGATTGTTTAAAACTACACACACGCACACACACACACAAACATTGCCATGTAAAAGTTATATAATTATTGGAGTATTTTCCACATGAAAATTACGAAAACAAAATTCAATGTGACCTCAAATTCGCGTTCGGTCTGTTGTCGAGTGAAGCTAGAAGCTAGTAACGCGCGATTGTAGCGCCATCAATGTTGCCTTCAATTTCGGGCATCACTCGAGAAGACGAGTTTAGGCTCCTGTATCTAGTCTCCATGCGTCTGAGCAAGAAGACCAAAGGTAAGGAGTACGAACGCAGTTCGAAGAAACGTCCTTGGGAATTCAAATGAGAAGGGTGGCGCTGCTCTCCTACCGAACCGAATTAAAGTCAGCAACGAACCAGTGGCATACAATAAGCAGAATGCACCCTTTGCTACTTCATATGCAGCGATAATTTGATTAAATTAATTGTAAAACCAGTGCCGTACGATATGTAAAAAGCACCCCTTGCTTCTTCATATGGAACAGTAATTTTGATCACATTAATTGTGAAACCAGTTGGTGAGAACATTTTTATATATCAGATAGATCGAATTCTTACGTAGATAATATAGATTGTTGCGGAGAATAATAACGGAATGTGGAAATTTAGTCAATATGTTTTTTTTTCGTTGCAGAAACAGTAACAAACTAAATTTATTTATACATGGAAGAACATTCATAAGAATTTTGAATCCAGACAAAACTTTTACAACTGGTCACACATCATGATACGCTGTACAGATAAAGAATAATAATGAAATACAGCAATTAAGTCAATGTTTTTTTTTTCATTGCGGAAACAGTAACAACCAAAATTTATTTATAGATATGAGAAAATTCTTAAGAATTTTGAATCTCGACAAACTTCTACAAATTATCACTCGTTATGATACAATGTACAGATAAGAATAATAAAGAAATACACAAATTAAGTCATTCTGTGTTTTTTTTTCGTTGCTGAAGCAGTAACAAACAAGATTTGATTCTACATACAAGAAAGTTCATGAGAATTTTAAATCCAAACAAAACTTTTACAAACTAGCACACATATTCACATATTATAATACGCTGCACAGATAAAGAATAATAACGAAATACAGAAATTAAGTCAATATGTTTTTTTTTTGTTACGGAAGCAGTAACTAACAAAATGCCTTCATAGACATAAGAAAATTGAATCACGACAAAAGTTTTACAAATTATCACATATCATATTCACACTGATGATACGCTCTACAGATAGAGAATCATAACGAAATAAAGAAATTGAGACAACATTCTTTTTTCGTTGCGTAACAGTAACAGAATTTATTTATAGATTCAAAAAAATTCATAACAATTTTGAATCCAGACAAAAGTTTTACCGCAACGAAAAAGAACATATTAATTTCTGTATTCCGTTATTATTCTTTGTCTGTACAACGTATCATAATGTGTGATAATTTGTAAATGTTTCGTCTAGATTCAAAATTCTTATGAATTTTGTGAGTGATAAACTATTATCTCGTCATGAGAGGACCCTTTCTAGCGCGATCGGTCAAAGAAAATAATAATGCAAGAAAACAAAAACGAAAGACATTAGGAAAAAATCAAAACTGTAAGATCGATTTATCTGTAAAGTGTATCATATCATGTCAATATGATGTGTGATTATTTGTAAAAGTTTTGTCTAATTTCAAAATTCTTATGAGTTTTCTTATATCTATAAATGAATTTTGTTTGTTACTGCTTCCGCAACGAAAAAAAAACATTGACTTAATTTCTGTATTTCATTATTATTCTTTATCTGTACAGCGAATCATGATGTGTGATCATTTGTAATAGTTTGTTTGGATTCAAATTTCGTATGAATTTGCTTCGGTCTATAAATAAATTTTGTTTGTTACTGCTTCCGCAACGAAAAACAAACATATTGACTGAAATTCCGCATTTCGTAATTATCCTCCGAGAGTTCTACGCCGTTTATGGTTGTGTTGTGACTTGTTGCTGGTGAGCACAATAAAATATAAAAGCAATGTCAAAACGCAATCTACCGAGGCGAGCGAATCTCTTGGATCCAGTTCTGGATAACTTGCTCATACAACGATCAACCCAGACGACCGAATCTTTTGGGTTCGGTCATACAAAATTGGCTCGTTGATCCAGAGTACGATCTCGAGGACGAGTCAATCGAGAATCAGGGCGAGTACAATCACCCGACAATGCCCAAGCCTAACGATTATTTCAACAACTTATTGGCAGATCGATTATTTCAACAACGACGATGACACCGACGAACCAGAGCGATAACTCCGGGAATTCAACGATTCCCACAATGGGAAAACAGAAATTGACACGAGATACTATACATATAATTTTAATCGAGTCGATTAAAATTATATGTACAAAGATGTAAAAAATGTAAAATTTTCGTTAATGTATTACCTTCTTTTTTCTGAAGGTTTGATATATGTATATATTTGTATGGACCTGTAAAAATCTATGTATACTAATTCTAAGACTCAATTTTGATTCCACATCGGGGTGGCACTCTTTGCGACAATCGCGATTCCATCGATATCTATCGCATCGCGAATGAATCATATGAGTAAGGTTCCGAACCCTGCCCACCGATCGAGCTGAAATTTCGCACAAACTTTTCTTATAATATTTTAAGAGAATCTTTAGGGGGATTTTTGGCGACGCGCAATAGTTCTGTGTTTGGGTTTGTTTATTTGTGTTTTTTTAGGTTTATTTGGATATTTTTGTTTGGACAAAACGGATAGCGCGATAACATACGAGGCATTCCCCGTCACTTCAGCCAGTAAAAAAAATCCACTAATAATTTTGAAAAACCGAGTTACTTTATTGAAAAATATTCACCGAGTGTCGAATTAAAAAAAAAAATTCTGATGTTTTTTCTCGTTGATTACCATTCTTTAACATTTTTCCATTCAAATGGCTGTATCTTTGGCAGGACTTTACGTATGCACATTCGCAAAAAACGAAAATGTGCGTCTTTTTATAGCCTTCCAGAAAAAAATTAATTTAGACTTCATTGAGCAAATCGAACGTCCGTTTCAGGCCAAAATATGCAAAAATATTTTTTGTCAAGGAAAGACACTCGTTATTTTATTTTCTTAAATTTCCCCGAATTGTGAATACGAAAAACGGATTTTTGGTCCTTTTCATATTATGGGATTCCTAAACACCGTGAATTAACAGCTATTTTTTATTATTTTTTTATAAATATTCGATTGAAGAGTGTGGAGCACTCCAAGGCTCCAATACATATGACATATATGTCATATGTATTTCAAAAACCTGGTAAACATACTACAGCAAGTGCTCCACACTCTTCAATCGAATATTAATAAAAAAATTAAAAAAATTAAAATAGCTGTTACTTCATGGTGTTTAGGAATCCCATAATATAAAAAATACCAAAAATCCGTTTTTCGTATTCACAATTCGGGGAAATTCTTAAAAATAAAATACCGAGTGTCTTTCCTTGAGAAAAAAAATATTTTTGCATATTTTTCCCTCAAACGGACGTTCGACTTGATCAATAAAATCTAAATTAATTTTTTTCTCGAAAGCTATAAAAAGAAGACACACATTTCCGTTTTTTTACAAATGTAAATACGTCAAATCCCGCCAAAGATACAGTCCTTCGAATGGAAAAATATTTAAAAAATGGTAATCAACGAGAAAAAACGTCAGAAATTTTGAAAAAATGTCGACACTCGGTGAATATTTTTCAATAAAGTAAGGTAAATGTCCCAATTATTGAACAGCTAAGGATCTGGGGGAATGAATTCGGTGAGAAAAAAATATAAAATCAAGAAAAAACCATCGCTTTCAGGTTCAAATGATACTTTGACATTTTTACTTTCGAGAAATCACCCTTTAAATTGTTTTAAATTATTTCAAATGAACAAAAAGAATCACAATTATTGAACACTGGAAGTGCCTATGTCCCTAATATTGAACAGGCATGTCCCAGTTATTGAACACTCTCGAGAATTCATTTTCCGTTCTAAAAATATTATTTTGGGTACAATATTAAGAAATAAAAGCAAAATCAAACACTTAAATAATCTTTTGTTAATTATGTAAAAATACAAAAATATATATTCAGTCTCTTTTGACAGGTTTTTGGTTCATTCGCATTTGGTTTATTTTTGCTTTTCAACTCGAACTTTATTTTCTTCTTCTTTTCAGCTTCCTCGTTTTCATGTTCTGTCTTAGTTTGATTTTGTCGCAGGGAGCTTGGCTCCCTGAAATATCGGAGAGCAAAAAATATTGAACAGTACATTCGTATTTTTAGGTTACATTTAGGTTATATTCTCTTTTTACTTTCCTTTTTATGTTTATTGCACGAAAATACAAATAAAAAATATATTTGACGATCCTAGAGTTATTATTAAAAGAATAAAGGTAAGTTTATTCAGGAACTTACAGTTTTTGTTTGAATAAGTCCGATTCACACGATCTGTCACACGTTAACTGTCTCGATGTTTTGATGGGTTTAATGACGCCAACTTGGAGAATTCGAGTGTTCAATAATTGGGACACACTGCATTTTCTATGTCCCAATGATCGAACACCGTATTTTTTAACAAATAATTAAATTAAGTATTTTTCATAAAAATTGTTATTTGTAAGAAATTTTCTGAGGAACCTGAAACGCCTTTACGTTTTGAGATGCGACAGTTTTCGAATTTTTAATGCCCTTACGCATGAAGCGGCGCGTCTTAGCAAAAACGATAAGCAGTTACCACGAGACGTCAAATCGAGTCACCGTTGCTGATTACATAATTTTTTTCTCTATTAATTAAAGCTTTTTTTGCACAAGTAAAGTAACATTTCGATAGCTAAAAGTTCCATATATGTAATGAAATTTTATAAATAAGTAAATGCATGCAGGTGAATGAGAAATAATAAAAATACAAGATAGTGTTCAATAATTGGGACCTGTTCAATAATTGGGACATTTACCTTAACTCGATGTTTCAAAATTATTTGTGGATTTCTTTTTACTGCCTGTAATGACGTGGAATGCCTCATATATAGGTATGAACGGAGGCGTAGCAGCTATAAAGCGGCACGCGTTAAAAAAAAAATTCGATATCTCGAAAACGATTGCGAGTCGCTAAAAATCCTTTAAGCGGTTGTCTTAAAACATTCAACGGGAGGTTGATGCAAAATTTCAGCTCAATCGAAGCGGGGTGGGGGGCTTGGAACCTTATCCAAATCCACGGACCAATCACCTTTGTAACAGCGATTGACGAAATGCCATTCATTTTCATCAGAATCACTTTAATTTTGTACGTGTTCAGTTTACATTTTAACGTAAATGCGATTAAGCATTAATTAATTAGATATCCTTGATCGTGTAGAATGTGTACTTGCACTTTCTTCGTCGTAGAAAAAGAGACGGATTTCTAGTTGGTCTCGGGCTCCGTCTTCCTTGCACAGTGTACTTATCTATCGTCACGCACCTTGCGGCCGTAGATCTCAATGTGGATCGTGATCGTTATGCGGACGTATCCGCTCTAACGTTGTTGCTATACCTGTATGTAGGACCGTGGATCGGACGAGGCTCTAACCGCCCAACAGATCGCGTATGAGACGATAGCACTTTGAACGACTTTTTTTTGTTTTTTTTTGTTCTCTTTCAAAATGCCCACATGAGAACTTTAAGGAAAAATCGATTTCAAAACGAAAAAGTGAGTCTCTTTGGAAATTTAATCATGTCTGGAGACTCAATTTTTGTAACTTATATTCGTTTTTGTACTCCGTTAAATTACCTACGAGAACGAAAACAAAAACAAAATGCCTAATAGAAAAGACGAGGCATCCGTGTGCAGTCATTGAAAAAATTATCCTGCTTCATCAATACTATGTTCGTACCGATCAATATTGAGAGTATTTGCGAAAGCGATCAATATTGAGAGTACAAATAAGTCTCCGCCGTTTGACAAAAGAAGGCCCCACCAGGAGTCTATGATTGAAATTGTTATATGTGAAACGTCATATCATAAGGTTGGACATCTGACAAGGCTATAACCTTGAAATATTAGCAATTTTGTATCCACACCGCATAATTTTTTTCGTGCGAAATTGTCGAGTTATGAGCCAAATTAGCGTCATTTGCAGGAACTATATAACTTTTCTTTACTTCTTTAATTCGAAGAATTCTGCAGCTGAGGCGCATCGATTGCTTGTAGAAGCACATGGTAAGGCTGGTTTAAGTGAGAGATGTTGTCGTGAATCGCTTCAAAACTTGAAGGGACTATACCAGTCTGAACGCTCAAAATTTGGGTGAGTTTCGGGCATTTTTTGGAAGAAAAGTACTGAATTAAATGTTTCGGAGAATGAAGAATATATTTGGCTATATTTGACCTATATTACATAATTTTTGCGTAGAAAAATATTGAGATCCAAGCGATTTATGCGCTGTCTTCGGAGGCGCCAAAAAAAAGTTCCTCCACTGCTGACATGATTCCGGCCAATTAAGTAGCTGGAACCAAAAAAGGAAAAAATGTCGGTAAACTGATCTCAACACAATGTTGAACTTAACACAATGTTTTTTCTCGACGCAATGTTTTCTCTCAAAGTACGTAAGAACGCACTTTTGGTGTAAATTTTAATCTAATCATTGTGAATTTGATTTTAGTTTGTCTGAAATACGAAAAAATTCACCACTTATTCTGTGAATTTTTTTGTATTTGCAATTTTTTGTGATTACGTTTGCATTCACAGATTTTGATGTGAATTTTGTTTAATTCACACGATTTTTTTTTATAAATATTCACATTTGTTGTGAATATTCACAATTTTTTCTGTGGATTCATTTGTATGTTCAGAATATTTGTGAATACAATTATATTTGTATGCATGCATGTAAATACAAATAAGTGAAGTATGAATAAATTTGTATTTATATTCACATGCAAATCACGATGTGAATAAATTCGTATTCATATTTATAAATAGAATCACGCGCAACTCTGATATAATACAATAATATTTTGATGTCTAAGTATCCTATGCCTTTGCTTGTAAAAATGAACTCTGGAATTGTATTTCATTAATAATATATAATCCAAACGCGTCGTATGCGTCGAATGCAGACGCTGCGCGACCGGCGTGGGGGTAACGCGGTCGACTGCTAGCGCCCCTCGTGTAGGGGTTCAATAAGGGGGGCACGATATTCGAGGAGTGTCGATCCATGACCTGAGTTAAGCGTTGCCATGGATATTGCCAAAATTTTAACATGGCGGCCGGTGAGACAGCTCAAGTCAAATCTCATTGCTATTTGAATATATTTTAAAATAATTTTTACGTTTTCTCGACTTGTTCGAATCAAAAACTGTTTACCAAACGTTGAATTTTGAACGTTTTTCACCTCGTACATCATCTGGAGCCGACGATGATTTAGTGATAGTCTGATCGGACGTGATTTTTGTGTTATTCGAAATGCCTGTAGCTCTTTGAAAAATTATCGTAAAAGAGTTTTAAAGCTTGAACGTTCTAGCTTCCAAATCATTGGCTAAACTCTTTTTATCTTTCAGTGCAACTTTTTTTACGACGGAAAGCCGTAATATGAATTTAAAAGTTTGCACCAAGTTGCCACAGCCCCACAAAATTGCTTTTCCCAAATCTAATGCATAAGTTGGGAAGCCCAGAAGTTTCCGTTGAAATTTCCTTCATGCTTTCTCACTACGAGACAGCCACGGAGAGTGCGAGGCTAGCAGTCGGGAAGTTTTATTATAAGACGTTTTTAAGTTATACGTATAGGTATGGGTTTTTGAACAGAATTCCGAGTTTTCTATGACGTTCCGATGTCCGGGTTAACACGATTCCGCGTCCACTGCTGAAATGGATCTAGTCTTATTTAAATGCCGAGGACATTTTTGCCAAAGCGCTACTCTGAATTTTGTCTATCACTTCATCTTTGGTGAAAATCCGCATAACTAATTTTATTCCATTTCAATTGTCCATGGTAGGATGCGTTTTTACGTATATATGTATAAAGTCGTCTTAGCGTAATGTGCGATATGCGACATGCGTTCGCGAAATGCACCCTCGAATAGGAAAAACTTGTGAAGCTAGCCACGAATCTCCTAATCTGTTGAGATTGGTGAACATCGAGCAGCAGTACGATCGAAGAGCCAATGAAAGACAGTAATACTGACCCGAAGATCGAGTCACCAGGCGTGTTTCTGCTGCCATTGGTCGAGCAAGGGGCGGAGACCCTTCTGCTCGTCTAGCAGAACCCCCGGAACAGGTCAGCAGGGAGAGGATAACTTTGCCATTGGTCGGGCAAGGGGTGAAAACCCCACTGCCCGTCTGCCGGACCCCCCCTCCCCCAGGACAGGTCGTCAAGGAGAGGGTGACTTTTCGGTTTTTGGTATAAATAACACCTGTGCCCACCGTTCAAACAGCATTCTCGTATGCAACTTTGCTACGTGAGGAATAACCTCGAGATATTAGTCGCTCATACTGCAAATATCTACATTGTACTCGGACGCATTCGCCCTGAGTGGAGGAAATTCGACAACTTTGCCACTGTGTAATTTTCACATTCAAAAAACCAGAACGGAGGAGCGAGAAAAAGGAACGCTCTTGAAGACCAAAACGAAGCAAGGAGGAAAACGTCGAGTTGTGTCTGTAAGTATAGACAGCAGTGAAAATAACTGTATTGAAATAATGAAAAAAATTGGATTCACTGTTTCAAAAATATTAGCAGGGAATCGTCAAAGAAAATACTTTACTTTTATTGTTTTTTTTTATTTTATCAAGACACATATTGCTTTATTTTTATAAGGATAAACAATAATAATTTACTTATTATAATCAATTATTCTTCATTTAATTATTAATAATGATCATTTATAATAAGTTGAACTTCTTCGAAAACGAGCATGAAATTGCTTTTTTCCCGCTAACAAGGGGACAGTACGGCAGTCGGATTTTTGTAATTTTTCGTACTCATGGTACGCGAAGTTCAGAGCTCGAATATTAATATCCCAAAGCAGTTCGACGCCATATTCAGAACTTTTCGAGAAAATTGACTTTGAAGTTTTCGAGCGCACTCTTATCCCACAAAGATGCAACGATATTCGAACCGGGCTCGTGGCGTACCCGGTAGCGCTCGAGTCTAGTAATCGCGGGGTCGCTGGTTCGAGTCTCACTTCGAAATTTTTTTTTTTCATTTTTTTTAAATGAAAAAACGCAAGTCATATTTTTAATTATCTCTTGATTATAAACATACATTTTCAAGTATCAATATTTATAACCAACAACATTTTTAGGATGAAAATGAAAAACGTCGGGTAAGGAATTGAATACTTTATTATTCGGTCTGTATTCGTTTGTTTTATACATCGGGTGTAATGTTACACGAGCCAGAGTGATAACCATCGTAAAAACAAGGAAAACAGTAATTTTCACGGCATCTCGCACACCGTACAAACGCTGCATTGTTACATTCGCAATTTTTTTTCAATACATCGATCGGAAAACAAACTTCATTCACGTTCATGAAGATTTCTCTTTGATCGCAAAGTTGCGAAGCAAACCACGCATATCTGATCATGTTATTGAAGATCGGAGAAGACAATTGATGATGAACAATAGAATGAATTTTTATGCAATTATGGAGTTTATGTAAATATTATTACTAGATATTTTTACGTCGCCTATTCGCAATTTCAAGCAAGAGATAATCAAAAATAAGATTTGCATTTATCATTGACAATTATAATTACATATATGTGAATTAGCATAGATTTTATGATTTTTATCCCTAGATTATTTATTTATTTTTTTATAAATAATCACCTATTGTTAAATATAAATAATATATGATCATATATGAGAAAATATATAATTATGTATAACTATAATGAATTTGTACATAAATAACTATATATGGATTTTGTCCATATATAAACATATATAGATATATTATATTAATTATATATAATAATATGTGATTATATACAACAAAAATTTATCGGGATATTTAAATGACGGAGGTATGCGAATTAAAAAAAAATAAAAAAAAAAAAAATTCGAAGTGAGACTCGAACCAGCGACCCCGCGATTACTAGACTCGAGCGCTACCGGGTACGCCACGAGCCCGGTTCGAATATCGTTGCATCTTTGTGGGATAAGAGTGCGCTCGAAAACTTCAAAGTCAATTTTCTCGAAAATTTCTGAATATGGCGTCGAACTGCTTTGGGATATTAATATTCGAGCTCTGAACTTCGCGTACCATGAGTACGAAAAATTACAAAAATCCGACTGCCGTACTGTCCCCTTGTAAGCCTTCGAATTACCTTTCGTGATGAATCTTTCCACCGTGGCGCATTCACCGCCGATTGCGAACCATAAAAAAGTACAATTTCAATAAAGTATCCTAACTGAAGAAAGTATATCGGGAGAGGCAATCATCAATTGTTGCAACGACAAATGAAGTGCTGTACTTGCAAGCGACAATAATCACGCCTTGTCTTTTTCCAGAAGTTCCGAAAAGCCGCATCGCTGAAATGAATATACCGCATCGATGCACGATGGAAGAGCCCGCACCCCGTGTCATCACGGTGAGGTATCCGGAACATTACCCGAGCGAACCACACTACCTGTCTTACCATCCGTGCGAGTGTGGTCAAGAGGTGACGGTCGAGGCAGTGATATTGGAGAGCTACCCAGAACAAGGGTATCATGTTCCTCGTCACCTGCAACAAGTGAACTATCACGCGAATGATGCGGTGGCCAATAATTTGGCTCAAAATTATCAGTACCCGCCACCGGGTAATCCGGCCTACGAGGACATTGAACCCGAGGATGAGTACGTCAATTCCGAGGACGAGGGGGACGTCGATTCCGAGAACGAGGGGGACGTTGACTCCGAGGACGAGGAGGACGTTTACTCCGAGGACGAGGAGGAAGTTGATTCCGAGGGCGAGGAGGACGTTGATCATCGCGATCAGATAATCCATGATGATTATCATCGTGCCGACTGGCTGTCGCACAACAATCCACCGAGGCGAGCGAACCTCTTGGGTCCGGTTCTGGATAATTTGCTCGTAGATCCGGAGTACGATTTCGTGGATGCCGAGGATGACGGGGATGCGGCGGATTATCAACGTGATCGTATGAACTATGAGAGTCCTCACCGTGCCCGGCGGTCGTCGTACAACGATCAGCCCAGGCAACCGAATCTTTTGGGTTCGGTCATACAAAATTGGCTCGTTGATCGGGAGTACGATCTCGAGGACGAGCCGATCGAGAATCAGGGCGAGTACAATCGCCCGACAATGTCCAGGGAATATTGGTTGAACGATTACTTCAACAACGACGATGACAACGACGAACCTGAGCGTTAACATTGGGAATTCAATGATTCCCACAATGGGAAAATAAAAATCGACACGAGATGCACTTTACATACAATTTTAAACGTGCGCTCCGTTGATTAAACTTATATGTACAATAATGTAAAAACGTAAAATTAGCGTGAATCTTTTACCTTCTTCTTTATGGAGGTTGTACAAATTGCTAGGTTTCATGTATGTATATATTTGTATAAATCTGAATAAATGTATAAAAGTAAAAATCTATGTTTACTAATTCTAAGAGCCAATTTTTATTCCACATCGATGTGGCAGTCGTTGTGACAAGTGCGATTTCCTCGATACACATCGCGTCGCGAATGAATCATATGGGTAAGGTTCCACACCCCCCAGCCGATCGAGCTGAAATTTTGCACAAACCGTCCTTTTAATATTTTTAAACAACCCTTAAAGGGATTTTCTTTGGGTTTATTTGAATATTTTCGTTCGGACAAAATGGAGAGCGCGATAACATATATACGTATGAACGGAGACGTAGCAGATATATGTATAGTCGGCGAGCGTTAGAAAAAAATCGATATCTCGAAAACTATTGCGAGTCGCTGAAAATCCCTTGAGGGGATTAAGATATTGAAAGGAAGGTTTGTGCAAAATTTCCGCACGGTCGGCGGAGGGGGAGTTTCGGAATCTGACGTTTGGAAAAAAAACTGAAGAATTAAATATCTGAAAACTGTTGCGACTCGCCAAAAATCCCTTAAGGGGTTGTCTTAAAATATTGAAAGGACGGTTTGTGCAAAATTTCAGCTTGATCGGGGGGTCGGAACCTTGTCTTTAGATTCGTTTCACCTTACACTCATAATATTTTGAATTTGATTCTCTGATCGGCGTTTTTTTCTCCTGAATTTATTTCCCATGTACGCAACTCATTTTGAGCGGGAATGGACGTAATTGATTTTTTTTAAACTTGATTTCAAATGCTTTTGAGCATTAACAATCTTTAAAATAATTATTGCAAAAGAATTGTAAAATAATTTTCACCATGAATTATGAACGATGATTTTGATTATAATTCTTTATCCTATGAAAGTACTTTGAATCATCCCTAATTTAAAGCGTTCCCATGCCTGCTTAAAAGTGTAGGAGAAAACTACGAGCGAACATGTAAACATTTTTTCGCTGTAGTACTGAGGGCATATCACGCATCGGTACGCCTAACCATACCGATCTACAGCAGCGACGAGCAGTGGCGTTGAGGCAAACGAAAAGCTTGCTCAATAATGGAACTAATCCTCACCACTGAAATTCGTCTCCATTTGAAGACCTGTATTTAATATAAGACCGGGCTTGTAACTCGACCGAATTTCAATGGCGGGGGTAACTCGCGTATTGAAGCTGTCTTTGGAGTCGCTAGTATCGATGGATATTGTTTTGATAGTGAGAACATTACCTGCGCATTCAGTAATTCCGCATATTTAATGACCACATAGGGTGTTCAATCGAGTGCAATAAACGTGTTGACGATTTATAATTTTACTGTTCTATGCGAAGATCATACATTTCATCATATGCGGTTGTTTATTATATTAGGTTGCGCATGAGACAAAATGCACTGCAGGATAATATGAAATAAAAAAAAAATGTTGCAAAAAAATGGTCGCATATGACAAACCAATACAATTTTGATCATTTCGCTACATTATTCGTTTTTTCTGCGATTATTTTCTACCTGCATAACAGCAACTAATAAATATTCCTCATTCCTCCATCTTCTTGAATTTTGAGGGATGGGTAATTGTTTTTACAAGATTTATTGACTCGAAATTATTTTTGCATGCAAAATATGAGGTGCTCTCTCCCTCCATATTTATTGTTAGCGAAAACAGCAGTCGATGTATACGTGTACATAGACATACTTGCGAGCTCTAACCTCAATTACGCGCGCCTATCACAATTTATTAAAATTTGCATTCTATTCTGTAGCTATATATATGCATAAAAAATACCAGTGCATGGGAATTGAACTGAAAATCACAAACTTTTCATCATCAACCCATTCCGCTCGAACATATTTTGTAAATAAAAGAAGGAAATTAATGTATTCCCATTAAGGGCGGAGTAAAGTATTTAAATTTGTTTTTTTTCATTTTTTTTAATTTTTAAAATGAATACATAATATATCAAGAATATTGTGTTAAAATTTCAAGTCGATCGGAGTAAAATTGACGAAGTTATGAGTATTTGAGCGTCTATTGCTCCATGCCGGGTTTTATGCCTGGGCGGCAGCTGCGCGGCGCGCTATTGTATTTTTCGACCCCGAATAAATTTCTTGACAAACGGGCCTGTTCCGGTCGAGTTATGTATATTCGAGGCATGGTGTATATGAGAATAAGCCTTTTGCTCTACGGACCTGGCATCGACGACTTTGAGTGAGTATAAGAAAATTATTGAGTTTTATTTTGAATTTCTAAAAATTCAAAGATAATTGAAAAATCTGAAAAAATTCATACGTATTCAGAAAAATGAACGAATCACGAAAAAAAATTGGGTTGCGGGGAAATTTGTTGACTATTTTTTTTTTTCATCATTTTGTTAATAACATTTTGGAATTATTATTATGCAAAATTAATCTTTTGAGTACTTTTAATATGCATGAATTTTCTCCGATTTTTATGCAATCGAGAAGTGTTCTCAAACTTATGTGCAATGAGCGCTAAGCGACCAAACTCTTCTGCGTTTTTCAAACCGTTTTTCTGAGACTTGTAATATTTGAAGTCCGTGTGCACGATAACTCAAAATCTACTGGACCAATCGCTTTGAAATTTTGCACAGTACTTCTTCACATAATTCACCAGGCATTGTCGAGAGCTTTTTTGTCTTTTTTTTAATAATTACTAATTTTTCAACAACAAATTAGCCGATTTTTTTTTGCGAAAATCTGGTTTTTGTCTCCCAAGTGCTACGAAAAATCGAAAAATCGAAAAAAAATCCTCCCATCATTACCTCGAGAAACATCTCCTTTAACAAATGCATTTTGATTTTTTTGTTTCAGATGATTCTGTTGCGAGTTATGGTGCACACCGCAAACCAACTTTTTTTCGAGGCTCCTCCGGGGTTTAATTTTCACTCGCTCAATTTTTGAATATTTTGCAATGCAAATTTAGGAGAATGTTGTTCAAATGTTACTTTATTATATGTAAATTTTTCAATAAACGAACACTATTCGTTACGCCAAAAAAAATCTTAAAAACATGCCTTTTTTTCGCCGAATTAACTTTACCCCGCCCTTAAACTAGCTTGTATTTCAATGGTATGGTTGTTGGACTATTCGACTATTAATTACTGGATAGATTTTTCTGATTTAGGAGCTATTCATAAAACACGTGACGCAATTTTTAGAAATATTCGAGCACGCCCCCTTTCTGCTCTCATTTTTTTTTTCAACAATAAGAAGCAAGCAAAATACTAAAACTATTTTGATAGTTTATTTCAGATCGAACAATTTACATTGATTACTTTAAGTAAATATATATGTAATATATAAATACGTATAATCTACACGTAGTGGGAAATATGTCCTTTATGTTATGTAACATCAATAATAAATAATTTGATAATCTTTTATTACGATGCACCTTGAATGTAATGTGCTCCCAAGGATGCTTTAGGTGAGCCTCAATCGATATCAGCGATGTTACAACTTCTCGTAGTCGGAACTTTGGGTGGGCAGTACAGAACATTTTCAGCGTTTCCGTATCGCCCTTTTTCAGATTTAATATGCTTATAGCGTCTCGTGGCTTTTTCTCGACCCCCCCCTCCCGCTGCGACAAAGTGTGATGGTTTTCTTAACCCCCGGCCCTTTTCGCTGCGTCACGTGTTTTATGAATATTATTATACTTGTCAGTTTATGAGTTTATGTATTTCTATTTGCGTAGGAATATCATCCATTTTTTGATAACTTGTGGAACATTTAGATTCTCAGGTTAGGTTTCAATGAGGATGCGGGGCTATTGTTGTCCTTGTCGCACAGAATATCCCTTAATTACAGCGCCTCTAGCGGACGGCTTCTGCAAGGGAACTATCCCCCACCACTAGTGGTGCAAGACCGTGGTTCGATCACTTCCACCTCGTCGACCGATATATTACTATATATATGGGTCTGTTCGATTGACGCGCCTTCCTGATTAATCGCATTTTTATGTACACGTCCATGGAGACTAGAGTAAAGGAGTGGACACAGCGTGCTTTAGAAGTGGACACGAAATCGGTACCTCTTGTGGCGGCGCTGCGGTCGAAAACATCCAAGTCATATATATATATATATATACAGGGTGTCCGAGAACTCAACGTTAAGCCGAAACGGGGTGACAGGCTTGATTGTAATCATCATGAGAAAAATCCGAAAAAAATCTATCCCATGCAGTTTGAAAATTATGGGCATTTATGAAAAACCTAGAAATTTGGTCAAACTGTAACCATTTTTCGGTTATTATGAAACAAACCCAAACAAACCCAAGTTTCCTAGAATTAAGGCTATTTGTTAAACTATGAATTTAAAATTTTCAAAATTTGTCTACTTTGAAAGGCCCTGCTTTATTTTTGTTCTCCTTTATTTTTTTTCTGATTTTTCTCATGATGGTTACAATCAATCCTGTCACCCCGTTTCGGCTTAACGTTGAGTTCTGGGACACCCTGTATATATATATATATGTATATCAAAGACACTGCTAACCTCTCGACTACCGCCGAAATGCGTCGCGGTTGGGAATCCAGTCGTTGCGTCTACCCCTGCTATTCTAATCGTGTACGTTTCACCGCTGTTCGGATAGATTGCCAGTGGTATAAACTCGTCTATCGCCGATGTATCGTTATTGATACCACGGAATAACGAGCAATCGTTGATTTTTTTAGCAGCCGCGCCATTAGCGTTATTTTAAGTTAATTATTTAACGTTAATAATTTTTCTTCTTTCACAGGAGTCCTTTTTTTCTTTATTCCGCAGGAGGGTATGTATCGGAGGAAGGTCCACGGTAAGTATAAGGTAAGTGCTTTTTATTTTTTAGCGAGGGAGGCAATGGATGCTCCAAAAATCGATATATTATTTACGTGACAATATAAACTTAAGTAGGAGGTGCACACACATAAATGCTTATAAATACGAATAAATACATGCCCGTCGGCACTCTACAAGCGGCTCAAGGTTTTAGCAACCGCGAAATTCTCGAGCGACTTGCTCGAGGATAAAACCTGGTGACTTCTGGCCCCAGAATGTTGGTTCGAGATCCCGGCTGTACCGGAAGCGGAAACGTCCCGATTGGTGTCCCAGGTGGCCTCGATCTCTCGGAGAAGATTTTTCAGCTGGGTTATGATGGTGACTAGTGATCATCTCGCGTTGTACCTTCCCTCGAGCCAGCCTCGTCGGAGTATTGGAAACTTCTGTGAATTTTAATATTTAATTTAATATTGTGAATTTCAAGACTATATTTTAAGCGATCTGCAAAATTTCCTCACCCATCATTGATCGTCATCGCCGTCAGTGTAGGAACTCAGACACTTAATCGTGAGGACCACTTAGATTCTCCATGTTCGGTCCCTCGCGGAGTCCGAACCTCCCGAAGCAACCGGACGACCCGCTCATCCGTCAGACGGAGGTGGCACATTGCTGTAAATTACCTCCCGGGTGGGAGGCTGCTTGAGCGGTCGGAGATTCTTTCGCGGCGGAGGCTCGTCGTATTCTCGGCACCCTCACCTCGATGTCTCATCCCCGAGACCCGATGAAGGCTGGGAACACCCTTCCCTCGGAAACCTCGTCATGTACAGGGCCAAAGAATTCTCGGATCTTTCACGACCGGAAACCTCCATGCCTGCAAAAAAGTTCAACGATCTCACATTTTCAATTCCGAGTTCAATAAATCCTTAATTTTTTTCTAAACACTTTTCATGCGTGTATATACGCTGCAAAGGTGTTTTCGTGATCATTGATACGGACTCATAGGTATATATACAAAAGAATAAAATGAATGGTTTACCTTGCTTATTGAAGGAAACGTTGAATAAATAAATCCACCAAGTCGAAAGAGATTATTTACACTTTATAAATCACGGTTATCACACGAGGCAGGAAACCATAATGGAAATGGGAAAGAGCTTTGTGCTGCGCAAGCGCGGAACGATATTGTACTGCTATTGGTGGATGTTACCGATCTTTGCGACGCTTGTGGCAGAACACAGAACTATTGAAAGAACGGATTTTTAGTACGCTGGTACTACGTATTCTCCTATCATATGTCCACTCCTTTACTCTAGTCTCCATGTACACGTCGATGTCTCCCAAGAGGAGTCTGGTGTCCTGTATTTAGTACGCGGTCCAAGGAGGCAATAGCTAAGGAGTCCAATTTTCGTATGGTGAATGGGTATAAGAAACGTCCGTAAATTTGATTCAAGAGCATGGTGTTAAATATGGCTTGTAGGCGTCGTCCGTATCTTCAGTGTATCAAAAATATAGTAATACAGCCAGTGCACAGGGTGAAACTGACTGTTATAGCGGCTAATTGTTGACGCTTGTCAAAAAAACACCTATCGTCCACTAAGATTGTTTGTTTGCGACGGCGTTTTTAAAAGAGTATCGGACGAGGGAGTATCGAAACATTTACTTTTTAATTATAAATCTAATTTGATATTTTTTTCCAAGTTTTACTGTTTAGGTTTTAGTTTATACGTGGAACTTATTTTTGAGATCCGCGGACCTCGCGATTATTCAAGGTAATATATTTATTTTTCCCTTCTGTCCATTATGCACTGACAGAGAAAATAGATCTAGGTTCCTGGCACTGATGATCAATCAGTCTTTGTACGTTCTGAAGCTTTTCTCGAAATCGAGAATTTAAATGAATTTGAAATATAATAAACCCCACCTTTAATGTTTATTTTTAATATTTCAAAATATCTTGAGATTAGTCAATTTAATACATGTCTATTTTTATTTCAGAAAGACGGGGAGAACGTGTGCAGTGCCAGGATGCCACAGCGGCCTTGCCAAAGATAACGCACAACAAAAAAGATTGGGGCTGCACCGCTGTATTCTGTTTTCCATTCCGAAGGTAACAGAATTATTTAATGCGATAATCTATACTCCGCATGTTCTGCTTGTATTTAAAATATTTACAGTACAGCACTGTCCATACACTTCTAGAGTTCTTGTAACCTCGGATGCTTCGTAGGCACGTGAAATATTTTCCAATGCTCACGTACGACTTGTAAGACATATTGCTGTTGTTTTTCATCTCTTGTAGCATGTCATTGAATGCTGATAATGATCAAACACTATGTATGACACAGATTCAAAAAAATGAGATACACATGATTTTATACCCGTTACTGTGGCCTAAGGTCTTAACGCCAGGATCTGAAAACAACGATGTTCTTCGCAATACTTTGCATCAGGGATAGTATTTTCCACATTACTTTTTTTATTGTCTGTATACATATCTGTGATATTTGTGAGATGTTTAAACATATTCTTTTTACTTTCAGCATGCGAGGCCTACCCAAACAAACACAACCTGTGCATGGTCAACTTGATCGTGGAGGCCAGAAACTATATATAACGAGAAAAGAAATATGGACATTCTTTGAATGCTCTTAAAATGTTTTCATTTCATTTTTTCCTGCTGATTAGAAAGGTTTCACCATAAATCATTTTTCCGCACGATTATTTATTTTTGTTGACATAATTTTATTAAAGACAAACAAATTAATTATTACATTGAAAAATCTATTTTGCAATCACAAGTGTTGATTATCGACATTTTATTTCAGACGCACATCAACCATCAATAAACACATTGACGTTGATAGCTTTTAGAAATTATTACTATTCTTATTTGCGTTATTGTGATTCTTACAACATGTAATCAATAATCAAATTAAATTACCAATAAAAGGCATAACAAAAAATGTCGATAAAAATAAAAAATTTCAGTTATAAAAAAACTTTACGAGGAGAAAATCGAAAGCAGTATCTCGTGCGGTGCCATACCGTTTTTTGATATTGTGCGTAAAATTAAACATAACAAACAAACGCATCTCAGTAATAGTTAGATTGTAGACTTTGGACTGTTGTTATCAGCATCTTTAAGTTTTAATATTATTTTAATAAATGTTAAATGTAAAATGATAGCTCATGGTAGCGGCGAGTCTCGTTATGCTGCGGATAATGCTCGCTACTGCGTAGCGAATCTCTGTATTGATACTCTCGCTGCGGGTGGTTTTGCAAAGGATATTTCCGATGTGACTTTCGGATGTACCGCTTCAATTCTTTCGATGAGTTGTCGTTGTCTAATGTCTGTCACTTTGTGAGCGTTTACATATGAACTTGTATATGCATCACTTATAATTCACTGGGTGATCTAGGTTATTGCAATATGCACAGTGAGAACACGTGCGAGTCTTGTGATGAGGCTCGCTACTGTGTAGCGAACCTCTGCAGCGGGATTCTGTGCACGACTATCGCTAGTTAACGATATCGACAACCACCTTTAACGACAAGTGTCGCTACGAGCGATTCTGTAAACCCAAGGTAGCGACGTTTATCGGTAGAGAGCGTCGTTACTGAACGAAAAATGTCGTTAACGTAGCGATGGGCCCCAGAGGCATCGCTAACGCTTAGCGACGTTCGGTAACCTCATGCGTAATAAAAAAGTATTTCGAAAATTCTAGAAAAACGTATATTTGAACCGAGCCAATACACGTAATTCATATGTAGGTAAGTACAATATTTTTGACAGTAATGCAATTTGACAGTTCGTCGGCGATCGTGTGGAAGTATGTGTGCCTTTTATTAGGTGTACAAATAAGTTTTAGGACACTTCGATTTTGTATCATAACAGCTATTCTAAATTAATTCAAAGGTCCCGCTCACTTATCATAGATGGCGCTTGATATGTAGTATCGATACGTAAAGGAGTCATAAACATAACCTATAAATTCTGTAAGTTAAACATGCAGACCGATAAGCTATTTATTAGACACTGCATTCGCTATGAATTCTATCAAGGAAAAAGTGTTAGGAAAGCGTGTGAATCGATATGTTCTGTTCTTGGAGACAACATTGTATCTAAAAGTACATGTGAGTATTGGTATAAGCGATTCAAAGAAGGTGATTTCGACGTTAGTGACCGTGAACGCACGGGGCCTCCTTTAAAGGTGGACGATCAGGAACTGCAAGCGTTGCTGGATGAAAACTCTTGTCAGACGGAGAAACAACTTTCGGAACAGCTTGGAGTAACTCAACAAACTGTTTCTTATCGTTTAAAAGCAATGGGTAAGATTCGAAAAGGAACAAAGTGGGTACCACACTTTCTGACTCAAGAAAATAAAAACAGCCGTCTTAACATTTGTGTGAGTCTTTACAACAAGCAACATAGAAAGTCTTTCTTGTGGAAAATTGTGACCGGCGATGAAAAGTGCATTTATTTTGATAATCCGAAACGCAAATATCATTGGGTTGACCTCGGCGAGCCGACAACATCCACGCCAAAGCGCAATGTTCATTGTAACAAAGTCATGCTGTGCATATGGTGGGATATGAAAAGCGTACTGTATTATGAACTTCTCAAACCTGGTCAAACAGTTACTACCGATCGCTATTGTCATCAATTGATGCAAGTGAATCAAGAAATTGAGAAGAAACGTCCATTTTCTGGTAAAGGAAAACGTCCAGTAAAACTGCTCCATGACAACGCGCGGCCTCATGTGGGTAAACCGGTCAAGGATACGTTACTAGCGCTTGGATGGGAAGCTGTACCACACCCGGCGTATTCACCAGACTTAGCCCCATCCGATTATCATTTATTCCGGAAAATGCAGAACGATTTGTCTGACGTGTGATTCAAAACATTTGAAGAAGTGGAAAAATGGGTCGCTAAATTTCTCACCTCGCAAGACGAAAGTTTCTTTGCGAAAGGCATCCGCGAGTTACCTGAGAGATGGCTGAAGGTCATTCAGTGCGATGGAGATTACTTCGATGAATAACTGTGTTTTACTTCTTTTTTAATAAATCTTGAATTTTTTGAAAACTGTCCTAAAACTTATTTGTACACCTAATATATACGTACACGATCGTTTTGCCCGTATTGTTTATGCTTTTGCTGGCTGCTGATCGCGCGAAATCTCGACGGAACTGGGCTTTATTTCGGCCGAAATTTCATTGTCCGATACACTTGACTCCCGATCAACCATTATATCCTGTAGATCTTTACAATTGATAAAATAAATATTCGGTGTATAAATGTATTATACGCTGTCTTGATTCAAACACAATATCAACCTGAACTGTTGATCCCAGCTAGATCACTGCCCTCAGTGCTTCTGCTGTTTGGAACCAAAGTGAGTGTTGTTGGTCGCTCGAGTAATGCTGTATCGTCGCCAGCAGCAAGGCGATCAAGTAATTCCTGTAGACATGTTTTTACTTTTCTTTATATTGATCAATTGATATCTCGTTTTGTATAATGCATGTGCGGTGTATTTAAATTATTAGTTCGTTAGTCAGCAAGACTACAAGTATAAAATCATATAATTATTAAATTTACTTGTTCTTCCGGTGTGCTATCGGGACAGTTTCCACTTCCCTCGACGTAGGTCCTTCCGATCAAACCAACAACTCGTTCGTCAATTGTTTTTAGTTCCCCCGTGGTTATTTATTTATTCCCTGTCGCAGCTCTGGCATTTCTTAAATTCTGAATTTTGATTGAAGTGCGGCTCTTTAAATCTGTCCATGTCTGCACAAAGAAGCATAAAATGGTAACAGGTAAATTGATAAAGGTTTTCTACAAAATGAAGACATAAACGCACAATTTATACACAAAGCATACATACCACTTGCCATTGTAAGGTACTTTTCTTTGGACCGCTCATCGTGTTAAGGTGATCCGTTAAGGCAATCCACTTTTTCTCAACTCATCTTTCCCATTCATGCCAGGAAATTTTCCCGTGGACAGACTACGGTTTAATTCTATATAATCGAGCATTGCACGAATTTGTGCTTCCGTCACCCGTGAACCCCTCGATTTCTTTGAATCTAAATAACATATTTCATTATTCCTTCATTATTCACGACAATCTCTTTCTATGGCCATGTATCATATTTTTTCGTGCACTTCAATACTGAATTTGTTATCGTTAAAAATGAGTATCATACTTACACAGCGAAGAGTTCATTGCATATTTTTTCAATCACGACATTGCCCGATCTATGACATCCCGATAAAAAAAACAAAGACGGTGTCGGATATAATGCTTAAAATTTTTGTCAATTTCGTGGACCAGACAATATACATAGATAGGAACACACATTTTAAATACTTCATCTTAGGCATTTTCCCTGGCAAAATAACTAGTATGATGTTGGCTATGTTCCGCGCTGTTGCCACTTATCGGAAGAATTTTAACAATTATCGATACCAGCTTTTGCAACGACAAGTCTTGTTAACTGCGTCGTACAGAATCGCACGCATCGATACTACAAGCGAAAACTGTCGATAGCTAACGACGTCGCTAGCTATCGATAGTCATGAACAGAATCTCGCCATTGTCTTGCGACTGTCACTGCGGATGATGCTCGCTACTGCGTAGCAAACCTCTGTCTTGCTACTGTCGCTGCGGGTAGTGCTATAGCTTGTGCAAAGCAAATTTCCTATGCGACTTTCGGGTGGATCACTTTAATTCTTTCTATGAGTTGTCGTTGTCTCATGTCTCTCACTTTATGAGCGTTTGTATATGACCTTGTAGTATAGGTATCACTTATAGTCCACTGGGTGATCTAGGTTATTGCAATTTGCAAAGCGGAGGAGCTGTTTATCTGATGAGTTATTCAAAGTGCATTTTCTGTGTTCGTGTGAAGCACTACACTTGATGCCGTGGTATGTGAGGTTGCAATTTACACTCGGATGTTCCAGTCGCTGACACTTTCTACGTACTTTACACACTATAATCTCGGCCACCTAACTACATTTGAATGGAATTTATATTTACGTCGGATATAAATTACCAGGTGTGTAAGTATGAAACCGGAATTTGCCCATAGGTGGCGCTAGATGTCGATGGAGTTACCGACACATCACGTCAGCGGTGTCTTGTTATTGTGTTGATATCCGACAAAGATTTCCAACTCACAATAACACGAGTTTCATTCAGTAGCATTAGTTTATTAGAGATAAACATGTCGAGTTTTGTGCCAACAAATAACGATTTGCCGACAGCACTACTTTTCTGTTTTCATCTGAAGAAAACCGCAACCGAATCGCATCGAATGCTTGTGGAAGCGTTTGGTGAGCATGCTCTCGGTAAAACACAGTGTTTCGAGTGGTTTAAACGGTTCAAAAGTGGCGATTTTGACGTGAGGAACGAAGAACGTGGAAGACCACCGAAAAAGTTTGAAGACGCTGACCTGCAAGCCTTGTTGGACGAAGACGACGCTCAAACACAACAACAACTGGCGGATGTACCTACGGTAATGATATGATACTTTGTATCATATCATTACAATAAACGTGTTTTTTCTGTACAAAAATTCCGGTTTCATACTTACACACCTGGTATTATCGCATTTTGTAGGTGTTTTTTTTTCATAATTAGATGGGTAATTGCACTACGACTTAAATGTAGAAACAACTTAAGGCACTACTACAGCTACACGAAATTTACTTATAAAATGAATTAAGGTTAAGAAAATTAATATTTTCAGCTCATGTGACAGCTAATAATAACACAGCTGATACAGGGTATGCGCAAAGCATGTATGTATATTGAGTACACAATGACTAACGTTCCCAGCGCCGCTTATGCGGAACCCTAATTTGTTGCACTTTTACGGACGCGCTGGCATGCGGAGATTGGACTCCTTCCCTATAGTCTCCTTGACATGGTCTTACACACGGGTCTGAAAACTCCGTCATCACTGGCGCCATCTGCCAGTGAGGAAAGTAACGACAAACTTTGCTTCAACCTCCCGCAAGACGTACACTTTTACGAGGCTCTATCTTCCTTGATAATTAAATCCTTTGATGCACAAGTGTCTGGAGCACGGTCTTACATACAGGTCTGGAAACTCCGTTATACTCTAGTCTCCTTGCTCCGTTAGTTCACATGGTTTCTTTGCTGAAGTTTGCCGCGAGAGGCGCTGCAATCGAGGAGTCAGTGTGCGAGAGAGACAACAATACTCACTCTCACTCACCGATGCTTGCAAGCAGTACTTATCGGAGTTACTACTTGCAAATATTTCTACGCATACGTGTTCATCATCTGTTGTTTTTCCTAACACTATATATGGAGATACCATTTTATATTACAGCGCAAATATAATTTCGCGTTTATCAATTATTTATTCCTTAGAATTAAAATAATGGCGTCTTATAATGGCAATAAGGAAGATTTTTAGTCATTACCGTTCTGCAGGGAGGGGGGGGGGGGTGGAATGTACAAAATAACGAGAAAACCAAACCTTTATTTACTTTTTGTTGATCGTTCGTTCATTGGTTTATCAATTTAGAAATCTTTTTTACGACAATTTTTTTTTATTTCATATTTTCTTGAAAGGCGTTTTGCCTCATGCGCAACCTAATGTGATAAATTATCGCGTACAATAAGATATCCGAACCATGTTTTTCACACGGAAAGGAGTATCCTCTTAATACATCTCCGAGTGTTACACGTTAACCTTTGAGGAACGCTTCGCAAAACACGTTTCAACGTAGAGTATTAGATTAAAGAATTTTGAATTGGCATGGATTAACCCGCCACGAGATTTCATATCCCCCAATTTAGACAGAGCAGTTGAGCTATTAGGACGCAAGCAGACCCGTTCGCGAGAGATGACACACGCAGCATATCTCTTCAGAACTTGCTTGCATAAGTACCCTGAAAGTATGCACGTTATGTTTTAATTAATTTATTGACAAACACAGAACATAGACACTGCGAAGTGCAAAAAAATGCAGTCAAATCTAAGATTCTATTTAAATTTAACTTACGTCCCAGTAAAAAAGGAACGCATCAAACGTGATAGACATAAAACCGATAATGTTATATAAATATATATTATTTAAATTATCACCTGTGATTAATAGTAGCGAAAGAATTAGAAACAATTCTTTGTACTGGGATGATGATTACGACGATTCTACCATCGTGCTATGAGAGTAGTTAGTTTATTCTACGGCTACCTACGTTGAGTTAATAAGAAGCCTGTTTCATGAAAAACTAGTAAAAAAATTTTAAAAACCTGTCGCGTAATAAGCTAGTCCATAGCCAGAGGAAGGGTATAACCGTGATCGACAAGGTGCTCGATGACATCGTCGGTCTCCCATTCTCTTTTATCTGAAACGGCGTCTAATTTTCGTCAAACTTCGTCCTGATACTTGACTATTTTGGGTTCCGATTTTTCGCCACTCAAAGCTTTCAGGACGCCTAGCGATTTCAAAATCTGCCGCTCAGGTCGTTCTGTGATGGTACAATTACCATATTTTGGAGGCTTAATCACGCTATATACTGACAGCAGTTTATATAGCTGCAAAACATTGATAGTTTCACTTTTAGGCTTCTGTAAGCCTTATTGCACTCCGGCACTACGTAGAACTTCGGCATTACTTCGCGGTTACTCGACGACCATATTCAGGTAATGTGTTCGCTGTCAAAACTGACTCCTCGATACTAGCGACACCACGATTACTGTTTCAATAGTGGAATCACCCACACCGCCCGAATTTCATCGAGTTTCCAGACCTGTATGTAAGACCGTGGTCTGGAGATAAATAAGCCAGTTCATCCACACACCGGGAACGTTTTTGTTTGCCATTTCAATCTTCCAACGCTACGGGAAAATGTTTATCAAGCCTTTCAAAGTAAAATCCAACAATCAATTGAAGGGAACCGAAAGGTCAGTATCAGGCATCAGATCGGGATTTTTAGGTTATGTCGTACAAGCCAGTCCGTCATTCTGTCACCCAAACAAATATGACAGTTCTGTCTCCTTTTGTTGATTCAGAAAGAAATTATGCGAAGAAATCTTAGCCGCATTTCCATCATTGAGCGACGACGAAGTGCAGTATATTTTCCCGAAAAGGGAGGGGATAAGTAGCATGAAAATAATGACACACAATGGACAAATTGGCAAGCTCTACTGCGTTGCCAAATTACCAATGTTTTTTCAGCTTGAACAAATATCATCAACCCTACTTCGTACTATCTTTGCCCTCTGGCATTATCCAAATTTGTTGTTTAATTTCACAACCATCCAACCTGTTGTACACAAACTATGCGACGGCATAGCAGCAGCACTTGATGCTGCCGGGCTGTGTTCTGGACGGACCTCCGACATTGTGGTCTTTTGGCAAACTGACCTAAGGTACATCAGCTAACGTCGATAACGAAGAAAACAAGGTTCAACCATGTTTATTGTTTACACTGTGCGTTATCGATAGGCCGCGCTAATTGTGTTTGCAGGCTTGCTACAATGCGTTCCGTTTGCTGACTACATTAACTTTGTGATTTGATTCTTTTAAACTACTATCACCAGTCGTTGTTACATTACCGTTCGTACTTGCCGTAATTTCAACAGTGAATCTTGATATCAACCCTGGAACGTCACAGCCCGGTCTGATAGGCATGGCTGTTTCCATAATTCTTCCATTGGTACATTGAGGACTGAGTTAGCGGCAATAGAAAATTAGTCCCATTGAGGTAGCCTCCATGAGCAGTTTAGTGACGCATAAGCGAGACACATGCATTCAAAGTTATAAATTAATAAGAGCCCTCAATAATTCAAGTGTTTTAAAGTATTCCTTTCACGGAATGTTGGACTTTGTAGGAGCATAAGCAGGGTCGTTTGGAATCATTGGTAAATTAGTGGCACTTGAGTGGCCAGGCTACTAAGAATTTCTAACAACTAAACCCCCCAATATTGAGAGGCGCCAAAAAAGAATTATTAAAAAAAAATGAATATAGAAGGAATAAGTACCATGATTGAAAAATCGTTTGGACATTTATTTGTATGTACATTAACAAAGTTGTGTACCTAATTTTCTCACGATCTAAAAATAATCAAAGAAGTTATAAACATTCACGTGAAGGATCTTTGAACGTGAGAGGGTTAACAGTGTACTTGATTTTGCCTACCTAGTTGATCCGAATAAAAACAAATCGTTTTTTCCCCCAAAATAGATAATATGGGCTAAGACTTGACCAAGCATTTTTCTGTCATCAGATTTCAATAATAAAAAAAACGTTTAAGATTTACTTTGGTTTTTCGAGTATAAAAGACGTTATTGTTCATAAGTAATGAAAAAAAAATGTTAGGCATAAAAACGTTGGTCAAGAGTAAACGACTGTTACACCAAATATGCGTACCAAATTTCAAATCAATCTGTTTGTGAAATGTCCAGAAATTGGGTACATCGTTTTGAAAAACATAGTGTCGAGAAAAATGCTTTTAAATTTTGATTAGCAGTTCTATCGTTGTAATCATAAATCGATATCTGCACCAAATGTTTGACCTTCCTCTGTAATTTGAGTTGCCTCAAGGGACTATCAATTTTTTAAATCTGTACAGTAGTCTAAACGCTCAATAAAAACGAGTTACAATTAATTATTAGAAATTTATGCCACGAACATGTGTTTTTGATGGCATTACAGAATATTCAGAATACTTTACATGGGTAATGTAGTTCACATCAGACATGCAGAGTTATTTAGTATATATTTTATTGGATAGAAATGTGGCCAAATGTGGTATAGATTACACGATTTTTAAAGTTAATTTTTGCGTCAAAAGTTCGGTAACTGGGCTCAAAATTTTTCCAGTATGTATTTTCACTTCGCGGTAGACGAACGTCTGTTAATCGTTGAATATTCTGCTTCATGAAAGGAATATCTCTAGCAAGCCGGATGCGTGGCTTCTTTTCCAGTTCTTTAAATGTACGCTTAAAAAAATGTATGAACTTTTTGTCTCAGAGTTTAGCCTTTTGTCAGCAAAACTGTTTTTGTTGCAGGTTTTTACAAAAACTTTTTGGGTTTTGTTATCAATTAACATTTAAACGAATAATACTTCCATATTGTAATATTCTTATTGTTTTTGAGCAAAGTATGGCTCGTCGACTCTGCTACAAGGCTAAAATCCCGCATTTGTTTGAAAACAAACGAAACGAAATTGCGTGTTCGACTGACTATGCGTGACGACCCAGGGTGCCAAAAATGGGTGTGATAACCTGGGGCGTAAACTCTCCAAGCCATTTATCTCACCGTAGATAAAATGTGTTGGCGAAAGACATACACTTTTGTATTTTCCAATAAATTCCAGCATTTTGAAACCGAATAGCGTATGCAATTTTCCCAAAGTTTAATCCTTTTTTTTACTTAACATCTCTCCATTACAGTTTTTCCTGTTCCCCAAACATACGTAAGTACTAGTATTCAACAGGCAGCCGTGGCAGTTGGATTGACCGTGCTGTTCTCCGAGGACTTGTACATGTCCGCAGGTCATGAGAAATGCGTAGAAATGATACACGTGATCAGCGATCAGTTGTGCCAGCTGGGCGTCCATATACTGAGGCCCGAGCTTGGCCCACAGCGAGAGGAAGGCCCCCAAGAGTTCGCAGGGGCTCAGAACTCTCTAGAGGAAACGTCGCGGGTTTTCGATGCGCTGGCAAAGGATACGGATAATATCGATATCACGAGTGAAACTGGCGTGCGGCCTACCGATCTCTTACCAGATGTGGGTACTGGTAGTAGGTTTGAAAATTCTCTCGCCCCTCTTAGCTCTTTTACGCTTGTTTATCATCGTTTCAGGCCGATGCGGCAGCTGACGACGCGTGCGAAGAGCACCAGGAGGCTGATCCTGCCAAGGAGATGGACGCCTTATTGGAATACTGCTTCCTGAAGGCCTGTAAAACGATGAAATAGACCGCTCTGCCTGCACTGCGTTCAAACTTCTTCAAGAATCACCTGATAGCCGCTTGTACGGATGGACGGAGCGTCGACATAAAAAAGTCGAGTTAAAAAAAATTGTCCACTTTCCTGTCGTCGATGAAGAGCAAAGGGGTCATAGATACCGAAATACTGAAAGGGGTCGAAAGTGTTTTCTCGGTAAAAACGGAACATCCGCTACTTCGCGATCTCGTGATTTTGGAGGCGACAAATATCGCCGAACCGCCGAAGAGCGACGCACCCATGGTCGTCGATTGTTACAAAGCCACCGCCGACGTACTGCCGATTCTGTCGAAATTTCGTTACGAGTGGGTGAACAATTACTGAAATGAAAATTTGTCAACCACCGGGTGCTCGAAGTAGAATCGATTGTTTTAATAGAACATTGAATAATTTTTATCATTCAGCTCAATGATTTTCTGTGCAGAAAAGGAGACATCATGAAGAGGCTGCAAATTCGAAAATGTTTTGCCAATTACGTGAAGAAGAAAAATCTTCACGATGGAAAGTAAGTGTAGTTCTGAAAGCAAGCTCACGTTCCCCGCCTGTCCTCTCGCACTGACGCTACTGCGACTATCTCTCTGGCACTGTTATCCGTGCCACATCGTCTTGAGATGAGGCGGAACACGCCCAAGTTTGGCTAACGAAGTCCATGACTAATTATATTCGTATGTTGAAATTTTCATCTTTGCAATGCAACGAAGATTCCTAATTATGTTTTTATTACCCCATTTCGATTATTGTAGAAAACATTTTTACAGGATCAGGTTGCAGGTCTCTAAACAAGCATCTTATAAAATGGCCGAGGCGTTTTTATCGACAGAACCTGCCTAGACAAACTTGAGGGGCTACATCAACCCAGAGACCCAAAAAAATGGCCAAGCTCCGATTTATTTTTTCTAGGAAACGGTTGGCGAAAAAGAAACGTATTTTTTAAATACAAAGGTACATATACTGAGAGCTTTTAAAAAATACAGAAAAATTACAAAAACATAGCCGCCGGCAGATGATGAAATATTTCGCGACTTTGGCGGCGGACTCTCACCGGCTTAAACGGTTCTTCCGAAATCTAAAAACAAAACGGGGTTACGTTAATAATAAACACGCGTCGTTGATGATCATCCAATTTTAGAATGATTTTTTTAAACAACGTGAGGAATTGATACTCAGGCATACAAAATCTATGGAAAAAGTCATCATTTTTACGTAACTATTGGGAGTACAAATAAGTCTCCGCCGTTTGACGAAAGACGGCCTCGCCAGGAGGTTATTGTTGAAATTGTCAGATGTAAAACGTCATATCGTAAGGTCGGACACAAGAAGAATAGAGGTGAGGAGTAAGATAGTTGGGCAATTCTATTTATAAATATGAATACGAATTTATTCATACCGTGATTTGCATGTGAAAATAAATACAAATTTTTGCATACTTCACTTGTTGTGAGTACGAATACAAATACAATTGTATTCACAAATATTCTGAACATACAAATAAATTTACAGAAACCATTGTGAATATTCACAAAAAATGTGAATATTTACAAAAAATCCGGTGAATTGAACAAAATTCACATAAAAATCTGTGCATGCAAATGTGTTCACAAAAAATTGTCAATACAAAAAAATTCACAAAATAAGTTGTGAATTTTTTCGTATTTAAGACAAATTAAAATAAAATTCACCATGATTAGATTAAAATTTACACCAAAAGTGAGTTCGTACGTACTTTGAGAGAAAACATTGTGTTGAGTTCAACATTGTGTTTGAGTTCAACATTGTGTTGAGTTCAACACAATGTTTTCTCTCAAAGTACGTAAGAACTCACTTGTGGTGTAAATTTTAATATAATTGTCGTGAATTCGATTTTAATTTTCTTCAACTTGAGAAAATTCACGACACATTTTGTGAATTTTTTCATATTTATAATGTAATATTTGAAACTCACAACTTTTTTTGCAAAAATTTCTTTGCCTCGACGCAATGTTTTCTCTCAAAATACGTAAGAACTCACTTTTGTTGTAAATTTTAATCTAACATTGAGAATTTGATTTTAATTTGTCTTAAATACGAAAAAATTCACAACTTATTTTGTGATTTTTTTTGTATTTACAATTTTTTGTGAATACATTTGTATTCACATATTTTGATTCACATTTATGGTGAGTATTCACAATTTTTTCTGTGAGTTTATTTGTTTGTTCAGAATATTTGTGAATACAATTGTATTTGTATGCATGCATGTAAATATAAATAAGTGAAGTATTAATAAATTTGTAATTATATTCACATGAAAATCGCGATGTGAATAAATTTGTATTCGTATTTATACATAGCCCAACTCTGGTACGAACGCAGTGTTAAAGAAACGTCCATGGAAATCCAGTTGAGAAGGGTGGCGCTGCTCGCCTACCGAACCGAAATAAGGTGAGCAACGAACCAGTGCCGTACAACATGCAGAAAGCACCCTTTGCTACTTTATATGCAGCGAAAATTTAATCAAATTAATTGTAAAATCAGTGCCGTATGATATGCAAAAAGCACCCTTTGCTTCTTCATATGGGACGGTAATTTGATCACATTAATTGTGAAACCAGTTGCTGAAGAAATTTCTATATATTAGATAGAATTCTTATATAGATAATACAGATTGTTTTGTAGAATAATGACGAAATGCGGAAATTTAGTTCATATGTTTTTTTTTCGTTGCGGAAGCAGTAACAAACAAAACTTATTTATAGACAAGAAAATTTGTCAGAATTTTGAATCTAGACAAAACTTCTACAAATTATCACTCATTATGATACACTGTACAGATAAAGAACAATAATGAAATACACAAATTAAGTCAATGTTTTTTTTTTCGTTGCGGAAGCAGTAACAAACAAAATTTATTTCTAGATAGACGAAAATTCACGAGAATTTTGAATCCAGACAAAACTTTCACAAATGAGCGCACATCATATTCTCACATTATAATACGCTGTGCAGTATTATAATGTGAGCAGTTATAAGCAATTATAAGCAGTAACAAACAAGATTTGATTCTAGATACGAGAAAATTCATGAGAATTTGGAATCCAGACAAAACTTTTATAAATTATCACACATATTAACATATTATAATATGTTGCACAGATAAAGAATCATAACGAAATACAGAAATAAAGTCAATATGGTTTTTTTTTTGTTGCGGAAGCAGTAACTAGCAAAATGCATTGGTAGACGCAAGAAAATGATAAGAACATTTCAATGTTCTTATCATTTTCTTGTGTCTAAATCTTGTGTATTTCTGTAAATTTGTAAAACTGTTGTCGTGATTCATCACGACAACAGTTTTACAAATTATCACACATATTCACACTGATGACACGCTGTACAGATAGAGAATAATAACGAAATACAGAAATTGAGAAATACTTTTTTTCGTTGCGGAAGCAGTAACAGAACTTATTTATAGACACAAGAAAATTCATAAGAATTTTGAATCCAGACAAAAGTTTTACCGCAACGAAAAAAAAACATATTGACTTAAGTTCTGTATTACGTTATTATTATTTGTCCGTACAGTGTATGATAATGTGTGATCATTTGTAGATGTTTCGTCTAGATTCAAAATTCTTATGAATTTTGTGGGAATGATAAAATATTATCTCGTCGTGAGAGGACCCTTTGTAGCGCGATCGGTCAACGAAAAAAATAATGCAAGAAAAATAGAAACGAAAGACCATAGAAAAAAATCAAAACTGTAAGATCGATTTGTCTGTATGTGATCATGTGAGTGTATCATAACATGTGAATATGATGTGTGATAATTTGTAAAAGTTTTGTCTAGATTAAAAAATTTTATGAATTTATTATGTCTATAAATGAATTTTGTTTGTCAGTACTTCCGCAACGAAAAAAAACATTTACTTAATTTCTGTATTTCGTTATTCTTTATCTGTACAGCGTATTATAATGCGTGAATATGATGTGTCATCATTTGTAAAAATTTTGTCTGGATTCAAAATTCTCATGAATTTTCGTGTATCTAGAAATAAATTTTGTTTGTTACTGCTTCTGCAACAAAAAAAGCATATTGACTTAATTTGTGTTTTTCGTTATTATTCTTTATCTGTACAGCATATTATAAGTGATAATTTGTAGAAGTATTGTCTAGATTCAAAGTTCTTATGAATTTTCTTATATCCATAAATGAATTTTGTTTGTTACTGCTTCCGCAACGAAAAAAACATATTGACTGAATCTCCGCATTTCGTTATTATTCTTCAAAATAATCTCTATTATTTATATAAGAATTCTATCTATCTAATATATAGAAATTTTTTTCACGAACTGGTTTCACAATTAATTTGATCAAATTACCGTTCCATATGAAGAAGCAAAGGGTGCTTTTTGCATATCGTACGGCACTTGTTTTACAATTAATGTGATCAAATTATCGCCCCACATGAAGTAGCAAAGGGTGTTTTCTGCACTGGTTTGTCGCTGACTTCGCTTCGGTTCGGTAGGAGAACAGCGCCACCCTTCTCAGCCGGATTTCCATGGACGTTTTTGGATCGTGATCGCCGTAGGCGTTCGTACTCCTTACCTCTAGTCTTCTTCGTTGGACATCTGGCAAGACCATAACCTTGAAATATTCGCGATTTTGTATCAGTATCACATAATTTTTTTCGTGCGATAATGTCGATTTTTAGCCGAATAAGCGTCATTTGCGTGAACTTCATAACTCTTCTTTACGTCTTTAATTTGAAGCAATCTGCAGCTGAGGCGCATCAATTGCTTGTAAAAGCATGTGGTGAGGCTGCTTTAAGGGCATGTACAAGCATGTACAACATAACCTTACAATTATCCAACCCAATGTTCTCATAGATGGTACATTTTTTTAAGGCAAAACAAAGCATTAGACTCTGGAGAATTCCCTGACGCAGAGCTTGATGATTTCCTTTTGCTCTAAATATTATTCATCTCTGAGAAATCTCTGTTCGAAAATTTCAGCTATCTCTTAAGGCCTTAGGCCTTAAGACCTTAGGCCACAGTAACAAGGGTATAAAATCATGTGCAAATTAAAAATTTTTTTCGTATCAAAGTGATTCACTCATAAAATTAACTACACATCTATTTAGTATGAATATCAAGCTATTAAAAAAAAATATATTGTTTTCGATGTACAAAATGGCCGACAACGCAAAACACCTTTTTTCCAATTGATGTGACAAATAACTTCAACAATTTTCACTCGATTTTCTTTAAATTTAAATTTTACGTTCCTAATTGCATTTCGCAGAAAAGTACGTACGGAATTTCTGATTAATCGAAAACTTTTCTTTTTATAAGCAGTTATATCGAAATTTTTCACTGAAAATTTTTAAATAAACAAAAAAACAATTTTTAAATAAACCAATATTCCTTAAATTCTGTACGCACTTCTCTAGGGATTCTCATGTAGATCGACGAGAATTTTTTTTTGTTCCAGATAAAAAATTGTAGATGCTAAATGTCACGCCGCGGAGCGCCTAAAAAAAGATAAAAGAAAATATTAGTAGTCGGCCATTTTGTACATCGAAAGAAAAAAATACATTTTCTAACAGCTTGATATTCATACTAAACAGATGTGTAATTAATTTTATGAGTGAGTCACTTTTTCATACGAAAAAAAATTGTTAAATTCGCACATGATTTCATACCCGTTACTGTGTCCTAAAGCCATAAGTGAGAGAAGTTGCCGTGAGTGGTTTCAAAAGTTTAAGACCGGTGAGTTTGACGTCGAAGACAAATAACGTAGCGGAAGGCCGAAACAAAGCCGCGGAATTGTAAGCCTCATTGGAGAGACATTCATGCCAAACGCAAGAGTTGTGGCAACTTACGCTTATTCGGCTCAAAACTCGATATTTTCGCACGAAAAAATTATGTGATGCTGATACAAAATCGCTAATTCTTCAAGGTTATGGTTCAACCTTACGATATGACGTTTTCCATCTGACAATTTCAACCATAACGTTCTGGTGAGGCCATCATTTGTCAAACGGCGAAGACTTATTTGTACTCCCAATAACGAAAAAAAACTGTTCCGGTCACGTACACTGCCGGCCAAAACTATGGAAACACCTAGAAAAAATTCGCGCCGCACCAAAAGTTTGATATCTCTATAAAAAAAAAAGATCCGGATTTCCAAGGCGGCATTTTAAAAGGGACAAATGAAGCTTCACTGTGCGTTTTGGAAAAAAAATTCGATTTTTTTCCGACCCGGGGCGCCATTTTGAAAATGGCCGTTTTTTGGCTTTTCTTGGCTGTTTAAAATCGGCTGCACGTCTTCAGGACATTTTTTTAAAAAGAACCTTAAAAGATAGAGCAATAGCTATAGGTTCCTTTTCTATAAAGTTTCGTACGATTTTTTCTCACCGAGTTATCGCATTTTTTTCTCAAAAAGACAATTTTGAAAAGATGCTGCTGAAATGAGAAACTGTGAGGTTTAGAGAAAATTGCTAAAAGGAAAAAAGTTGCGATACATCGTATTGAATCGAGCAGAATTTTTTTTTTAAACTTTTTTCGAAATTTTTTCTCCAACACTGAATAGAAAAAAAATTCAATTTTTACCCGCACAAAACATCCACCTCTTACCTTTTACGTCATCTAAACACAACGAGCGGAAATAAAGCTTCTTGTCTTTGTTTACATTTTACGTTTCTGGAGCGTAAAAAGATTCTATTTCTCGCGAGTCGATATTCTGTTTCTCTCGTGTCCTGTTTCTCGCTCTCTTTTTCGTTCGTCGTTTTTTTTTTACATTTTAGATTCTTTGGAATAATGTGACGAGTGTCGCGCTGACAAAGCCAGTTAGTTGTGCGTAAACTTCGAATGCGAACACGAGTGGTCTACAATCGACAAGTTTTTACGCAATTTTTTTTTCTTAACGAATCAAAATGGCACGGAAAAAATAAATTCCACGGTATAAAAGAGGGGGGGGGGGGGGGGGGCTATTGTCGCGTTGCGTGATAAGGGATTGTCGTACAGAGAAATTGCCAGAAAAACTCGCGTATCTTTGAAAGGAGTGCAGACGACCATCGGGAGATTTAAGGGGTAAGGCCACTGTAACGGCCCAAAAAAAATGGTTTTTTCACTAATTTTTTGCTCCCGAAATTGAAGGTATTTGAAAAAAAACTTTTAATGGTGTTATCGGGCATACATTAAACTTTATTATAAAATTTTTTTACAGTAAAAAAAAAACAAAATGGCGGTTCCACAGCTATCTTCCCGGGACATGTTTTGCTTCCAGGGCTCCGCGGCACGCAGCACCACTGGTGCACTTTTGAATCTAGAACAAAAAAAAAACCATTAATCTAGAGGGCTATAGCTAGAGAATGTCGATCGGATTTTAAAAAGTATCAATTTTTGTGGATTTGCCGTGCGTTTGAAAAAAAAAATTGATTTTTGACGAAAAAAACGGCAAGTTTTTTGTTAATAAAAAATCAATAAATAAAGTTCTTGAAAATTCCGATCGACATTCTCAAGATAATGTAAATGTTCACAGCTGGTTAAAATTTCAAGTAAAAAAATGAAAATTGTTCGAGTTATGCTGCGTGCCATTTTGAAAAACCATGTTTCGAGAAAAACGCGTTTAAAGTTTTGCGAATAGTTTTTTATTGGAAAAAATTAAAAAAAGAAGTTTTTTTTATTAGAAGAAGACTTCTTTTATAGAAGAAGACTATTTTTTAAGCCAATAAAAAAAAATCGATTTTTCAAAAAATGTACAGTGGCCTTACCCCTTAAGAAGTCCGAGACGTATTTCAATCGCAACTGTCCGGGTCGACCCAAAGTGACAACGTCCTCAGACGATAAAAATATCGTCGTTACCAGCAAAAAAATCGTCGATTAACAGCAACGGAAATCTGTGCCAAATTTAACGAACAAAGGGAAACCTCGATATCACTGACGACAGTGAAACGCCGTCTTAACAGTGCTGGCCTCAGAGGCTGTGTCGCCGTGAGAAAACCTTTGTCGCGTCTGGCGAACAAAAAAAAACGATACGCATGGGCCCTGGAACACAAAAAGTGGACGATTAATCAATGGAGAAATGTACTCTGGACGGACGAGTCAAAATTTTTAATCTTCGGTAGTCGTCGACGCATTTTTGTTCGAAGAAATCCTTCGGTAAAAATGGCACCACAGTGTTTGATACCAACTGTCAAGCATGGCGGTGGCTCCGTTATGGTGTGGGGTTGCTTCTCCGGCCATGGTGTCAGAGACTTTGTGAAAATTGACGGCATAATGAGAAAAGAAGAATATAAAGAAATTCTCATTTATCATACGATTCAATCGGGGCTAAGAACGATCGGGCGAGGTTTTACCATGCAACAAGACAATGATCCGAAACACAGTTCCCGTCTCTGTCGAGAATATTTGGAGAACGGGGCAAAGAAAAAAATCGTGAATATGTTGTGGCCGCCACAGTCACCCGACCTAAACCCCATCGAACTTCTCTGCGAAGAGCTCGATCGAAAGATACGAATGACCTGCCCTACATCGGCCGAAGATCTGTGGTAGAAACTGCAAGCAGCGTGGAGATACCTCAGCTCAGCTCAGCTAGATTCATTAATCGATCGGATGCCACGAATCGTTGATGCAGTGCTGAAAGCCAGAGGTGGGTTTTTCGACGCAAAGGGCGTTTAGATGAGGTAAGAGGTAAAAGGGGGATGTTTTGTGCGGCTAAAAATTGAAAAAAAAAAAAAAAACAATTTTTTACATTCAATGTTGGAGGAAAACATTTTGAAAAAATTCTGCTCGATTCAATATGATGTAACGCAACTTTTTTTCCTTTTGGCAATTTTCTCTAAACTTCAAAGTTTCTCATTTCAGCAGCATCTTTTCAAAATTGTCTTTTTGAGAAAAAAATGCGATAACTCGATGAAAAAAATTGTACGAAACTTTCTAAAAACGGAAACTATAGGTATTGCTCTATCTTTTAAGGTTCCTTGAAAAAAAAAAAAAAAAATTTTTAAAATGGCGTCCCGGGTCTAAAAAAAATCGAACTTTTTTTTCGAAAACGCAAAGTAAAGCTTCATTTGTCCCTCTTAAAATGCCGCCTTGGAAATCCGGATATCTTTTTTTTCACAGAGATATCAAACTTTTAGTGCGGCGCGAAATTTTTCTAGGTGTATCCATACTTTTGGTCCATGTTCCATAAAAAATACAGGTTCCGGGACATTTCGAGCAGATATCGATTGAATCGACTGATTTTCGCGTTCGCTAGCCGAGTCTGTCACGACCATGGGGGCGACACTGCTCGAATATCGTGTCACCCGCGTTATCCCCACTCCGGTCGCGCAGCGTCTGCATTCGACGCATACGACGCGTTTGGATTATTCATTATTAATACATTATAATTCGGCAGTACATTTTTACAAGGGAAGGGATATTTACACATATCAAAGTATTATTGTATTATAAAAATACTTATTGAATATTAACAAATAACAATTATTTGATTTAAAATTATTCTTTCATTATGTCAAACAATACTTGGATAATTTTTCATATCCAGATTATATTTTTTTGCTCAGCGTTGAGGCGTGCAGAATATTGCTGCATTCGCATCGTTACGTGACATTAAATAACGTGTAAAGGAACATTATTGGCGTGTTCCTGACACGGGAAAGAGAGTTTTTCGTGCTGATGCACATCGTCCAATATGAAATCGAAAACCCGTGATGAATTGCGATGAGACGAAAATCCCTCTTCCACAAAAATCACAAACCCGATATGCAGCCACGAACGATGCACGCAGGCATTGTTAAATTGAAAATGAGAACCACCAAAAATGTTTTTAATTTAATCACATTTTCTTTTCACCAAATCGACTTGTTTGTACACCAAAGTAAAGAACATCTTCTAAAACTTCGACACTTTCCAGTTAAAAATCGAGTTCAAGAAAACGGAGAAAAGCAAATAAAATGTCAAGGTTGCAGAGGTTAGAAATTATTAAATAATGCGACGAGGCGTGTTGCGTCGTGGGAGTAACGCGGGTGACTACTAGCGCCGCATAGTAGGCTGCTTTCTGTGGCGTTCATAACGGGGCCACCGATTGTTAAGGGAATATATACGAGTGTTGCCCCTCTGCCCATGATAAAAGAGATGGCATTCATTTTGCACCGTCAATTTCAATGCAACGACAAAAGTTGTAGGTTCTCAACACAACATTATTACGTCCGAGATTCGAACAAATGCTATGTCGATCTATATCTGTTATTACAATGTATGTAAGACCGAAGTTACAATACGCACATTACACACACATGCATACACGATTACACGACACGGCAAACAAACGCGCTTGACATTTATAGGAAGCGCCTGAGTCAGGGGGGCGACACTCATATATATGCCCTTAACAATCGGTGGCCCTGTTATTGACGCCACGGAAAGCAGCCCACCATGCGGCGCTAGTAGTCACCCGCGTTACTCCCACTCCGCAAAACGCCTCGTCGGATTATTTCATCATTTCTAACCTCCGCAACCTTGACATTTGATTTTCTCTGTTTTCTTTATCTCGATTTTTAACTGGAAAATGTCGATGTTTTTGAAGGTGTTCTACACTTTGGTGTAAAAACAAGTCCATTTGGTATAAAGGAAATGTGATTAAATAAAGAACACTTTCGGTGGTTTTCGTTTTTATATTTAACAATGCCTGCGTGCATTGTTCGCGGCTTCATATCGGGTTTGTAATTTTTTTGGAAGAGCGATTTGTGGCTTATCGCAATTCGACACGAGTTTTTGATTCCATATTGGACGATATGAATGAGCACGAAAATGTCTCTTTCCCGAGTAAGGAACACGCCAATAATGTTTCTTTACAAGTTATTTAATGTCACGTAACTATGCGAATGCAGCAATATTGTGCACGTCTCAACGCCGAGCAAAAAAAAATATGATCTGAATAAGAAAACATTATCCAAGTATTGTTTGACGTAATGAAAAGATAATTTTTAATTAAATAATTGTTATTTCTTTACATTCAATAAATATTTGCATAATACAGAGTTGGGCGTAATTCTATTTATAAATACGAATACGAATTTATCCACATCGCGATTTTCATGTGAATGTAATGACAAATTTATTCATACTTCACTTATTTGTATTCCCATGCATGCATACAAATACAATTGTATTCACAAATATTCTCAACATACAAATAAACTCATAGAAAAAATTGTGAATATTCACCAAAAATGTGAATTCAAAAAAATTCACATCAAAATATATGAATACAAATGTATTCACAAAAATTCAAAATACAAAAAAAATCAGAAAATAAGTTGTGAATTTTTTCGTATTTAAGACAAATTAAATCAAATTCACAATGATTAGATTAATATTTACACCAAAAGTGAGTTCTTACGTATTTCGAGAAAAAAACGTTGCGTCGAGGCAAAGACATTTTTGCAAAAAAAGTTGTGAGTTTCAAATATTACATTCGGAATATGAAAAAATTCACAAACTGTGTTGTAAATTTCCTCAAGTTATGAAAATTAAAATCGAATTCACGAGAATTATATTAAAATTTACACCACAAGTGAGTTCTTACGTATTTTGAGAGAAAACATTGTGTTGAATTCAACACAATGTTGAACTGAACACAATGTTTTTGCTCAACGCTATGTTTTCTCTCAAAGTACGTAAGAAATCACTTTTGGTGTAAATTTTAATCTAATCATTGGGAATTTTATTTTAATTTGTCTTAAATACGAAAAAATTCACAACTTATTTTGTGAATTTTTTTGTATTCACAATTTTTTCTGTGAATTTATTTGTATGTTCAGAATATTGGTGAATACAATTTGTATTTGTCTGCATGCATGTGAATACAAATAAGTGAAGTATGAATAAATTTGTATTTATGTTCACATGCAAATCACGATGTGAATAAATTTGTATTCATATCTATAAATAGAATCACGCCCAACTCGAGTACAATACAATAATATTTTGATGTGTAAATATCCTATGCCTTTCCTTGTAAAAATAAACTCTGAAATAATATTTCATTAATAATGTATAATCCAAACGCGTCGTATGCGTCGAATACGGACGCTGCGCGACCGGAGTGGTGGCCTGAGTTAAGCGTTGCCATAGATATTGCCAAAATTTAAAAAAAGCGGCCGGTGAGACAACTCAAGTTAAATCTCATTGCTATTTGAATACTTCACTTTTCATAATATTATACACACACCTATCAGATACATTTCTCAAATAATTCTTTATCGTATCATGGTTATTATTATACCTAATTGTATTATATTTTGCTTTTTCAGAATCGAAAATTTACAGACTTTCTGTTAACTAGTCAATCCGCTAGTACTACTTTAACTGGCAGGTAAATCATAATTGGTCGGTTTTTAAAGCGTACATAGTTGAATTACAGCATTGAAACTTGATAACAAAATGTATTTAATCGTCCGCTCGGAATTTATCACGTTTTCTCGACTTTGTCGAATCAAAAACTCTTTACAAAACGTTGAATTTTGAACGTTTTTCACAGTGAATATAATTTGGAGCCGACTATCGTTTAGTGATAGCCTGATCGGACGTGATTTTTGTGTTATTCAAAATGCCTGTAGCTCCTCGAAAAATTATCGTAAAAGAGTTTTAAAGCTTGAACGTTCTAGCTTCCGAATCATTGGCTAAACTCTCTTTATCTTTCAGTGCAACTTTATTCGCGACGGAAAGCCGTAATATGAATTAAAAAGTTTGCACCAAGTTGCCAGAGCCCCACAAAATTGCTTTTACCAAATCTAATGTATAGGTTTGGAAGCCCAGAAGTTTCCGTTAAAATTTCCTTGACGGTTTCTCACTACGAGACAGCCGCGGAGAGCGGGAGGCTAGCAGTCGGGAAGTTTGATTATAAAACTTTTTTAAGTTATACGTATAGGTATGGGTTTTTGAACAGAATTCTGAGTTTTTCATGACGTTCCGATGTCCGGGTTAACACGATTCCGCGTCCACTGCTGTAATGGATCTAGTCCCATTTAAATACCGAGGAAATTTTTGCGAAGTGCTACTCTGAATTTTGTCTATCAGTTCATCTTTGGTGAAAATCCGCATAACTAATTTTGTTCCATTTCAATTGTCCATGGTAGGATGCGTTTTGACATATATATGTATAAAGTCGTATTAGCGTGATGTGCGATGTGCGATATGCTTTCGCGACATGCACCCGAGAACCGGAAAAACTTCTGAAGCTAGCCACGAATCCCCTAATCTGCTGAGATTGGTGAACATCGAGCAGCAGTACGATCGAAGAGCCAATGAAAGACTTATACTCTAACACTGACCCGAAGATCGAATCACCAGACCTGTTTTCGCTGCCATTGGTCGAGCAAGGAGCGGAGACCCTTCTGATCGTCTAGCAGACCCCCCGGAACAGGTCAGCAGGGAGAGGGTAACTTTGCGATTGGTCGGGCAAGGGGTGAAAACCCCACTGCCCGTCTACCGGACAGGTTGTCAAGGAGAGGGTGACTTTTCGGTTATTGGTATAAATAATACCTGTGCACACCGTTCAAACAGCATTCTCGTCTGCAACTTTGCTACGTGAGGAATAAACTCGAGATACTAGTCACTCGTACTGCAAATATCTACGTTGTACTCGGACGCATTTGCCCTAAGTGGAGGAAATTCGACAACTTTGCCACTGTGTAATTTTCACGTTCAAAAAAACAGAACGGAGGAGCGAGAAAAAGGAACGCTCTTGTAAATCAAAACGAAGCAAAGAGGAAAACGTCCAGTTGTGTCTGTAAGTATAGAAAGCAGTGAGAATAACTGTATTGAAACAATAAAAATATTGAATTCACTGTTTAGAAAATATTAGCAGGGACTTGTCAAAGAAAATACTTTACTTTGATTGTTTTTTTTTAATTTTATAAAGACATTTCTTTATTTTTATAAGGATAAACAATAATAATTTACTTATTATAATCAATTATTCTTCATTTAATTATTTATAATGATCACTTATAATAAATGGAACTTTTTCGAAAAAGAGTATGAAATTGCTTTTTTCCTCGCTAAGCCTTCGAATCACCTTTCGTGACAAAGATTTTTACCGTGGCGCATTCACCGCCGATAGCGAACCATAAAAAACTACAATTTCAATAAAGTATCCCAACTGAAGAAAGTATATCGGGAGAGGCAATCATCGATTGTTGCAACGACAAATGAAGTTCTGTATTTGCAAGCGATAATAATCATGACTTGTCTTTTTTCAGAAGTTCCGAAAAGCTGCATCACCGAAATGAATATACCGCATCGATGCATGATGGAAGGGCCCGCACCCCGTGTCATCACGGTGAGGTATCCGGAACATTATCCGAGCGAACCACACTTCCTGACTTACCATCCGTGCGAGTGTGGTCAAGAGGTGACGGTCGAGGCAGTGATATTGGAGAGCTGCCCAGAACAAGGCTATCATGTTCCTCGTCAACTGCAACACGTGAACTATCACGCGAATGATGCGGTGGCCAATAATTTGGGCCAAAATTATCAGTACCCGCCAACGGGTAATCCGGCCTACGAGGACGTTGATCCGGAAGAGGAGGACGTCGATTTCGAGGACGAGGAGGACGTTGATTCCGAGGACGAGGAGAGCGTTGATTCCCAGGACGAGGAGAACGTTGATTCCGAGGGCGAGGAGGACGTTGATTCCGAGGGCGAGGAGGACTTTGATTTCGACGACGACGAGAACGTGAACCGCGATCATCGCGATCAGATAATCCATGATGATTATCATCGTGCCGACTGGGTGTCGTACAACAATCCACCGAGGCGAGTGAACCTGTTGGGTCCGGTTCTGGATAATTTGCTCGTAGATCCGGAGTACGATTTCGTTGATGACGAGGATGACGCGAATGCGGCAGATTATCAACGGGATCGTATGAACTACGAGGGTCTTCACCGTGCCCACCGGTCGTCGTACAACGATCAACCCAGGCGACCGAATCTCTTGGGTTCAGTCTTACAAAATTGGCTCGTTGATCGGGAGTACGATCTCGAGGACGAGCCGATCGAAAATCAGGGCGAGTACAATCGCCCGACAATACCCTGGGGATATTGGTCGAAAGATTATTTCAACAACGACGATGACAACGACGAACCTGAGCGTTAATATTGGGAATTCAATGATTCCCACAATGGGAAAACAAAAATTGACACGAGATGCACTATACATATAATTTAAAACGCGCGCTCCGTCGATTAAATTTGTATGTACATTAATGTAAAAAACGTATAATTTGCGTTAATGTTTTACCTTCTTCTTTATGAAGGTTGTACAAATTGCTAGGTTTCATGTATGTATATATTTGTATGGATTGTATAAATGTACAAAAGTAAAAATCTATGTTTACCAATTCTATGACTCAATTTTTATTCCACATCGATGTCGCAGTCGTTGCGACTATCGCGATTCCCTCGATACATATCGCATTGCGAATGAATCATATGGGTAAGGTTCCAAACCCCCCGCCGATCGAGCTGAAGATTTGCACAAACCGTCCTTTTAATATTTTTAAACAACCCTTAAAGAGGTTTTCATTAGGTCTGTTTGTTTGGGTTTATTTGAATATTTTCGTTGGGACAAAACGGAGAGCGCGATAACATATATAGGCATGAACGGAGACGTAGCAGATATATGTATAGTCGGCGAGCGTTCGGAAAAAAATCGATATCTCGGAAACTATTGCGAGTCGCTGAAAATCCCTTAAGGGGTTGTCTTCAAATATTGAAAGGACGGTTTGTGCAAAATTTTGTATATTTTGACCTTGGTTATTAATAATTAACAAGTATTAAACACTTGAAACGAAATTATTAATCTTTGTAATCCGTCCCACTTTCAGCATGTTCTTTTATTTTAAACTATGATAAATATTCGGAAGTGGGGCTCCTGCTAGAATCAAGTTAATTTTTTTTTCGTATTTTTTTGTTTGTGTTATATATATATATATATATATATATATATATATATATATATATATATATATATATATATACACTGCCGACCAAAAGTATGGATACACCTAGTAAAATTTTGCGCCGCACCAAACTTGATATCTCTGTGAAAAAAAAGGATACCCGGATTATCAAGGCGGCATTTTAAAAGGGACAAATGAAGCTTCACTATGCGATTTGGAAAAAAAATTCGGTTTTTTGGCTTTCTTTGCTGTTTAAAATCGGCTGCACGTCTTCAGGACATTTTTTTTTCAAAGAACCTTAAAAAATAGAGCAATAGCTATAGTTTCCTTTTTTAGAAAGTTTTTTACGATTCTTTTTTCACCGAGTTATCGCAAAAAGACAATTTTGAAAAGATGTTGCTGAAATGAGAAACTTTGAGGTTTAGAGAAAATTGCCAAAAGGAAAAAAAGTTGCGTTACATCGTATTGAATCGAGCAGAATTTTTTCAAATTTTTTTGCTCCAACATTGAGTAAAAAAAAAATTCAATTTTTTCTCAATGTTTAGCCGTACAAAACATCCATCTCTTACCTCTTACCTCTTACCTCATCTAAACGCCCTTTTCGTCGAAAACCCCACCTCTGGCTTTCAGCACTGCATTGACGATTCGTGGCATCCGATCGATTAATGAATCCAGCTTAGCTGAGCTGAGGGATCTCCACGCAGCTTGTAGTTTGTGCCACAGATCTTCGGCCGATGTAGGGCAGGTCATTCGTATCTTTCGATGGAGCTCTTCCCAGAGAAGTTCGATGGAGTTGAGGTCGGCCACACCATATTCACGATTTTTTTTTCTTTGCCTCGTTCTCCAAATATTCTCGACAGAGACGGGAACTGTGTTTCGAATCATTGTCTTGTTGCATGGTAAAACTACGCTCGATCGTCCTTAGCCCCGATGGAATCGCATGATTAATGAGAATTTCTTTATATTCTTCTTTTCTCATTATGCCGTAAATTTTCACAGTCTCCGACACCGTGACCAGAGAAGCAGCCCCACACCATAACGGAGCCACCGCCATGCTTGACAGTTGATATCAAACACTGTGGTGCCATTTTTTCCGAAGGAGTTCTTCGAACAAAAATGCGTTGACGACTACCGAAGATTAAAAATTTTGATTCGTCCGTCTAGAGTACATTTCTCCACTGATTAATCGTCCACTTTTTGTGTTCCAGGACGCATGTGTATAGTTTTTTTTGTTCGCCGGACGCAGCAAAAGTTTTCTCACGGCGACACAGCCTCTGAGGCTAGCACTGTTAAGACAACGTTTCACTGTCGTCCGTGATATCGAGGTTTCCCTTTGTTCGTTAAATTTGGCACAGATTTCCGTTGCTGTTAATCAACGATTTTTGTTGCTGGTAACGACGATATTTTTATCGTCTGAGGACGTTGCCACTTTGGGTCGACCCCGACGATTGCGATTGAAATACGTCTCGGACTTCTTAAATCTCCCGATGGTCGTCTGCACTCCTTTCAAAGACACCCGAGTTTGTCTGGCAATTTCTCTGTTCGACAATCCCTTATCGGGCAACGCGACAATAGCCCCTCTTTTATACAGTGGAATTTCTTTTTTCCGTGCCATTTTGATCTGTTAAGAAAAAAAAAATTCCGTAAGAACTTGTCGATTGTAGACCACATGTGTTCGCGTTCGAAGTTTTCGCACAACTAACTGGCTTTGTCAGCGCGACACTCGTAACATTATTCCAAAGAATCAAAAATGTAAACATAAACGACGAGCGAAAAAGAGAGCCAGAAGAAAAACATTAGAGAAATAGAATATCGACTCGCGAGAAATAGAATCTTTTTTACGCTCCACAAAGGTAAAATGTAAACAAAGACAAGAAGCTTTATTTCCGCTCCTTGTGTTTAGATGAGGTAAGAGGTAATAGGTGAATGTTTTGTGCGGCTAAAAATTGAGAAAAAAAATTGAATTTTTTTTTTTAATTCATCGTTGGAGTACAACATTTTGAAACAAAAATTTAAAAAAAATTCTGCTCGATTCAATACTATGTAACGCAACCTTTTTTCTTTTTGGCAATTTTCTCTAAACCTCAAAGTTTCTCATTTCAGCAGCATCTTTTCGAAATTGTATTTTTGAGAAAAAAATGCGATAACAAAAAAATGTCCTGAAGACGTGCAGCCGATTTTAAACAGCCAAAAATAGCCAAAAAACGGCCATATTCAAAATGGCGCCCCGGGTCTAAAAAAAAATCGAAATTTTTTTCCAAAACGCATAGTGAGGCTTCATTTGTCCCTTTTAAACTGCCGCCTTGGAAATCCGGATATCTTTTTTTTCACAGAGATATCAAACTTTTAGTGCGGCGCGAAATTTTTCTAGGTGTATCCATACTTTTGGCCGGCAGTGTGTATATAACACAAAAAAATTAACCTGATTCTAGCAGGTTAACCTGATTCTATAAAATTAACCTGACTCTAGCCCCACTTCCGAATATTTATCGGAAATAATATACATCGCACGGTTCGCAAATCGGCGTGCACTTGGGCGGTATAACTTTAATACTACATGGACATGTCTTCTTCTCATCTACAAAGATGTGATCGTAAAGCGTTTGATCAGCGCCGCTAATTAAATATGCGTGGTTTGCATCGAAGTTAATTGAGGAAAGACTACTGTTTTTAAATGTCAATCAAGTATGCTTTCTAATTACGCTGCTCAAAACTCCTAGCGCCTGCAAGGCCATAGCTTTTATATAATATGCGCGTTGCTCTGTGGTCTTGTGTTTTGCTTGCTTTTACGACAAATACCACCCGCATTCTAATGAACAATAATAAACTGCAGTTTCTTGTGAAAGATGTTATAATTTCTTTCTCACTTTTTTCTGCGTGAAAAATAAGATAATAATAAATCATTTTAAGAAAATGGAAAGTAAAAAATTTTAAAAATGAATAAAAAAATAAAAAAAATAATAATATAAGGAGTACAACTTTGCAGTGACCGCTTTTTTCAAAAGTTTAAGGCTTTATTATAAAAAAGTGGCTACATATTTTTTAATCAAAATACTGCCCGTCGCTACGACCTCGGCCCATCTTTCAGGTAGCATTCGAATCCCGCGTCGATAAAAGTCTTGGTCCTTGGAGGCAATCCAGGAATCGACCCAATTTTTGACTTCTTCGTAAGTACCGAAGTGCTGGTCAGCCAAATCGTGTGCCATTGACCGGAACAAGTGATAGTCGGAAGGGGCAATGTCGGGAGAGTACGGCGGGTGGGATAAAACCTCCCATTTCAGCGTTTCCAAGTACTTTTTCACGACATTTGCAACATGGGGTCGGGCATTGTCATGCTGCAGTATCACCTTGTCATGTCTTTCGTTGAATTGTGGCCGTTTCTCTTTGAGTGCCTTACGCTCAAGCGCATCAACTGACGTCGGTAGAGTTCCCCTGTGATGGTTTCGGATGGTTTGAGCAGCTCATAGTACACAACGCCCAGCTGGTCCCACCAGATACACAGCATCACTTTGGATCCGTGAATATTCGGTTTGGGCGTCGATGACGGAATATGACCAGGCAGTCCCCATGATTTTCGGCGTTTAGGATTATCGTAGTGAACCCACTTTTCATCTCCAGTCACATACCGGTGCAAAAATCCCTTCCTTTGTTGTCTTTGGAGCAGTTGTTCACAGGTGAAAAATCGGCGCTCGATGTCTCTCGGCTTCAACTCATGCGGGACCCAGTTTCCTTGCTTTTGGATCATACCCATATCCCGGAGACGTTTTGAAAAGAGCCTCTAGCTTAAAATGCCACTTTTTTATTGAGCTAGGGCCACTACTTCGGCCGCAGTGGCTCTCTAAGTAAAACGGTCACTGCAAAGTTGTACTCCTAATAAATAAATAGACGGTTTTGCATCATCCATCGAATTTATTTATAATTTGTGAAAAAAACGCCATCACGGGACTTGAACCCTGGACCTCGAGCGTCAGAGCCGGGAACCTTGCCCACTGGGCCACGGAACCACTGGTTCGACAAAGGGGCAGCCGTACCGGTATAGTAGACACTAGTAGCTCCGAGCTAAACTTTCGAACGTTTTTTCTCGAAAACTAAAGAGCGTTCTATAAAATCCCTTTATTCAGGTACTCAGGGTAGGTCCCTCTACAACATATCTGAGACTTATCAAAATCCATGAGTGACAGCCTGTAAGGTCCCCTTTTAGTATCGTGGAATAGTGCGGGGGCGCGAAAAATAAACGAGTCATGGGAATTTCTGAAAAAACATGACATCGCAATGCAAGAAACGTGGACAGAGGAAAAGAATGAAAATAAAATGATAAGCGGGCGAGACAAACAGTTCAAATGCTATACGAAACCGGCGACAAGAATAAATAAAAAAGGAAGGGAAATGGGGGGAGGCATTTAGTGGGGATCAAGAATAATCTTGCACAGAAGGTGACGGTTACAAGGTGGAAGAAGGCCTAGTAATAAAATGGCTACAAGTAGGAAAAGAAGGGTGGAAAATATTGATTATAACAATTTATAATAATTGCGGCATCGGAAAACTAATACAAGAATTAACAGAAGTGGTGAAAGGAATAGGAGAACGAGGAGGTGATTTTAATCGGTGACTGGAATGCAAGAACGGGGGAAGATGGGGCTAGTCTGAGAGATGAAGATGACGAAAGAGAGGAAAGGAAATCTAAAGACAAAACAAAAGATGCAGAAGGGCGAAAACTTTTAAATTTTTGTGATAATAACGGTTTAATAATAATGAACGGAAGATGTGAAGGGGATTGGGAAGGCCAGTATACATATATCGGGGAAAAAGAACAAGGATTAGTAATCGATTACCTTAGTATTAATGAGGCTAAAGATTATCTAATTGCGGAGATGAAAATAGAAAGTCGAATTGAATCGGATCATTTACCCATAACAATTAGCATAGACACACATCACAAAAAAGCGAGATAATAAGAGAAAAGGTGGAAAACGTAAAAGAAGAAAAAGTACTTAGGTGGAAAGGAGAGTCAATAACAGAATATGAAGACAAATTTCGCGAAAATTGGGGGAAAAGGGATCCAGTACAGGGAGGGGAAGAAAGGTGGGACAGATTAAAAGAAATTATAGAAACAACGGCAGAAGAAATAGGTATGACCGTAAGGATAGGCGGGAACAAACAAGGGCCAAAGAAAACCCCGGTAGAAATAAGAGAGCAAAAAAAAATAGTATGGACATGGTTGAAAAAATACCTACAGGGGAAAGGGGAAGTGGAAAAAGAAAATTTAAAGGAAGCGAGGAAGGAGCTAAAAAGAATGAAATAAGAAAACAGAGACAAAGTTTGGAAGAAAAATGGAAGATAGTAGAGAGTTGCAGGAATGTAGGAGATCTATGGAATGCAATCAAGCCCTTCAGACCAAAACGAGCCAATGTAGGGAGGCATGTTAGCGAAGAGGACTGGAGGAATCACTTTAGCGAATTATTAGGAGGAAGAGGATAAATTGAGGGGCGGGGGGGGGGGGGGGAATTGTCGAGGAAGAAGAGCAGGAGGAGGACATGTGGGCTACAAGAGCAAACAGAGAAATTGATTTAAAGGAAATGAAGAAAGCACTAAAAGGGATGAAAAATGGGAAAGCAGCAGGGGAAGATGGGATAGCAATAGAATTTTTGAAAGCTATGCCGGAGGAAGGGTACAATGAGTTGAGAGAAGTCTCGAACGAGCTTTGGGATAGAGGGAAGTTAGCTAGGGAATGGGAAGTAGGGAGAATTTTCCCGATACACAAATCAGGAGATGTTAACTGTGCAAACAATTACAGGGGAATAACACTCCTGAACACAGGGTATAAACTGCTAGCTAACATAATAACAGGGAGACTTACATACTGGCTGGAAGGAAAAGAAGTGACAAAGGAGAGCCTAGCAGGCTTTAGGAGAGGGAGAGGGACGAGAGACCATGTGTTCGTTTGGAATGTCCTGATAATCAACAAACTCAAAAATAAAGTGGAGAAGTTATTTGCAGCAATTGTAGACTTCAAGGCGGCATTCGACACTATAGATAGGGATCTACTTGTAAAGAAGATTAAGGAAACAAGGATAAGATGAAGACCGCTCAGAATGATAAAAAAGATATACGAAAAGAGTGTAAATGAGGTCATAACAGGGGAAGGAACAATCGAACGCTTCGAGACAATAAGGGGGGTGAGGCAAGGGTGCCCTCTTAGCCCCTCACTCTTCAGTCTCTTCATAGAAGACATGGATTCCCTATGGACGTCAAAGAATGCCGGGGGTACAGTGATAGAAGGCGAAAAAATATACGTGCTCAAATTCGCAGATGACATGGTATTGGTGGCCGACGAAGAAGAAGGACTGAGGGACATGTTGAAATCATTAGAAAAATATGTGAAAAAAAACTAACGGTCAACATCGAAAAGACAAAAATATGAAGGTTCAAAAGGGGGGTCGGAACAAGAAAAACCAGAAATGGAAATATAACAACGAGGAATTATAAATAGTTAAGAAATACCGATATCTGGGAGTAGTGTTCTCGACAGCAAACACGTTCGAAAAACATTAAAAATATAACGGAAAAGATAAGAAGAGCTACCAACGCGACACGGGGAACATTTAAAAGGGCCGGAATAAATAGTTTGAACAAAATACCGTATCTGATGGATGCTACTGTCAAAAGTGAAATACTAGGCGGGAATGAAGTGTGGGGGTGAAAGAGACGAGAGCTAGTAGAAATACTCCAAGGAGGCTACGTAAAAATGACCATGGGCCTAAATAGAAATACGCCAAGCTACATATGGCGGATGGAATCAAGGTGTAGAGGTATAACGGTGGAAACGTGGAAGAGAGCGGCAAACTATTTAATAGAAATAATGAAGATGGGAGAGGAAAGATGGCCGGAGAAATGCCTGAAAGAGGCGGCGAGAGGGGTTCTAAATAGAAACCCATCAAAATGGGGAGAGGAAGTCAAAGTAGCAATGGAGGAAGTAGGAGAGAAGGATACGGATAGCCATAGGAAACGACGATGTAAAGGAAATGGAGAGAATAATAGAAAGGGGGCAGAAAACAAAAGTTGATCAAAAAATTCAGCAGGACTGGAGTAAAATTGAAAAATCAACGTATTGCATACAATACAAAAACAGGAAGTACACGATAGAAACAGAAAAGTACTGGGAATATGCAAATATAACGAGAGGAACCAAAGAAACTTGGGCGAGACTTAGATGTGGTAATGTGGGAAAGGAACGCAATAAGGAGTACAGTGATAATAAATGTAAGGTGTGTGAAAAAGAAGTGGAGAACTTTGTCTATATATGTACGTGCGAGAAAATCAAGGAAAAAAATTTTAAAAGAGGTCGTAGAAGATCTAGAAAAGTGGTTAGGGGAGGAAAAGAGAAACCAAACCGGTAGAAAAATATAAACGGCACTAAAGAAGGACCCCGTAACAGAACTATGTATGTATATAAAGCAATTCAAGAAACTAATTGGAAAAGTAACAAACGAAAGAAATAAAAAATAAAAAATTAAGTCCGTAAATATTTTTGCAAATCTAATTTTTCTACCAACTTTCAAAGGCTTTAGGATAAAAAAATCACATAGGGTTGTTTTTTTACAACTTGTGTATTCGAAACTTTATTGAAAACTACACACAAGCACACACGCACACACACGCACACACACACACACACACACGCACACACACACACACACACACACACACACACACAAACGCACACGCGCGCGCGCGCACGCACGCACTCACGCACGCACTCACGCACGCACACGCACACATACACACACACACATTTACACATTGTCATGTAAAAGTATTATAATATTATTATTAGAGTATTTTCCATATGAAAATTACGAAAACAAAGTTCAATGTGACGTCAAATTCGCGTTCAGTCTGTTGTCAAGTGGAGGTAGCACCGCAACCCTTCGCGCGATTGTAGCGCCATCCCTGTTGCCTTCAATTGCGGGCATCACTTAAAATGCCGAGTTTTGATTCCCGTATCTAGTCTCCATGGAAAATTTGTTCAAATGAATTGTAAAGGCAGTGCCGCATGATATGCAAAAAAGCACCCTTTGCTACTTCATATGGAGCGATCATTTCATCAAATTAATTGTATTGGTGGATTGTATTGGTGATTAGTTGGTGGAAGCAATTTCTATATAGATAGAATTCTTATATATAGATTGTTTTGGAGAATACCGAAATACAGAAATTAGGTCAATGTTTTTTTTTATGCGGAAGCAGTAACAAACACAATTTATTTATAGACACAAGGAAATTCATAAGAAATTTGCATCCAGACAACATTTTTACAGATTATCACACGCAATATTTACACATGTGACACGCTGTACACATAAAGAATAATAACGAAATACAGAAATTATAAAAATCCTGAAACTCAGTATAAACGAAATATAAAAATCCTGAAGCTCAGTATAAACGTGTGATAATAATTTCTCTAATTAGTATTATGCAAAATTAAATACGTTAATGAAACTGAATTGATGAAATTTATTAAACATTTAGAAAGTTGAGCGCTTCAAGCTTTTATTTAGTAATTTTTTGTTGTGTTCTCACCATCCAGTTGTCTTCTTGCAAGGGAAAAAAATGCCGTGGAAGCTACGAGTGGTCAACAAATATTTAGAGGTCGCTTTAGCCTCCCAAGAATAAAAATTTTCATTCAAAAAATCGATTTCTTTTTTCGTCCATTTCTCACTCATGAATTTTACGCTTTATAATTTTTCAATTAAGCTCGCGAAAGCCGATGAATATTTACCGGTCGCTCAAGGTTTTCGAAATTCAAAATTTCCGCGAAAAAATAAATCTTGCATGCAATTCCTTGTAGCATGAAAACAAAATAAACAGCGAAGTGTTACTTTTTTTGAATAATTTATTATTATAATTTGGAACAAACACCAATTGCACTATATGTGTTATTATTTATTTTTATGTATTATCGTGTTATAGCGTCGCTCATCACAGAGAACATATACCAAACAAACAAACAAACAAAGATTATAATTCTTGGGTTAGCAGTGTGAGGTAAATTTGACAAATCTGTTTCGAAAGACGAAATGATTGGAGTGGACACGCACTTGTGATTTTTGTGACCGTGACTTTTTCGTCACTGTCGCCACGTTTTATTGACCCTTATAGCGGTGACACGTATTTGAGCGCGCGCACCGCCATAAGGGCCGATAGACGCTGCGGCAGTGACGAAACAGTCGCCGTGGCAAAAATCACCAGCCCGCTCTTAATTGTTCTGGAAATGTTAAAAATCGCCAAATTCATGAGTGAGAAGAGTAAAAGAATAGCGAAAATTGGAAATTTCGAAGCTCTCAAGCGACTGCTAAATATTCATTGGCCGGCTAGAGCTTTCACGAGGTTAATTAAAAAATTATAAAGCGTAAAATTCATGGGTCAGAAGTGGATAAAGAAAAATCATCCATTTAATGAGAACTTGAATTTTTTGAAGGCTTAAGCGACCTCTAAATATTTGTTGACCACTTGCAGCTTCCACGACAATTTTTTTTCCTATAACGAAAATAATTCGTTGCTGAGGAAAAGGGGAAAAAAATAGAGCTCAAAATTATGTCACCCTAGCGTCTTGCTTATCTTAGGTTGACTGCTGAGGCAGCAGCCGACATCGGCGTGCTTTCGGCATTGCCATGTAGGCTGCTGCTTTCGGCAGTCGACCTAGTGCATGTGAGCACAAATTTTCACTTACAATTTGTTAAATATTATTTTTTTGCTCACCTTTGGTACTGCAAAATGAGAGAGCGGCCGCTTTCCTTGGATTTTTCGTAGCTTTAAATCCGAGTATTGTCCAGTGCAGTAATTCGCTGCAGCGCCCACTTTCCCCATACCTTTCAGAGCAGGAATTAAAATTAATCGTACATTACTGGATAAAAAATATTACGAGTAAGTAATAATATAATAATATTATGATTGGTTTATGGTTTTGTCTCATCGACGGGACAGTTGCTCCGTATCGCGTGTTTGTGATAATTTTTATTTCACTCGGTACGATAATGGATATTTTACGCAAGCATGTCTATATTTTATAACGTGTACGCTGCTAATAAAACACGAGGCGTGCGTTGCTTTCCTTCGCGCTTCCGATTTTCACGCCTTGAAAATAAACAGTTTGTTTATTTTCGAGACATGAGACAAAACGTGCAATATATGGAAAAATCCATATATTGCACGTTTTGTCTCATCGACGGGACTCTTGATCCGTATCTCGCGTTTGTAATGATTTTTATTTTACTCAGTACGATTATGGTAAGATAAAACGAAACCATCCTTTTTATGAATGTAAGTATTATTTTTCTTACCTACGATTGATTGTTTTCACCGCAGATCACTAAATGTATTTTATACCGAGACAGAATTATTATTTTACATCTAACAGAATTTGCAAAATTGGTTAGCCCGAACACGCTTTATCCCAATATGAATGACAAGCGGGAATCATCGATGACACATGGCGTCGGTTGTGTTATTGTCGCTTAGTTCACATCGGTGCGGTCATACACTAGCGACCCACGCCGTGAAAACACTAACTACTAAATTCACAGTTTCACGGACGCTTTTTGATCGGGCTCGCCACAGGCGTTTGTACTCCTTACCTCTAGTCTTCCTGATAGACAGCTTTAGTACCCACTTTTTCTTTCCAGCGGATTTTTTTTACGCGGACCGATATGCATTTTTTACAGCTCCTTGGGCCGATTTTGAGGTTACGAACGGGCCGCATATGTCTCTAACTTCGCGACACTTCTGCCAATCTGGGCATTATGATATACCACGATTCACGACGTTAACAATTCGTTTCGCGTTAATTGAGCGAGAAAAAGTTATAAAAAATAATTATACAGAGTAATGGAAACACTTACTGTAATCACCGAATATTCAAAAATGCATATTTTTACAAATAGATGTTGAAAAAAAGTTCGAAAACGTACGTTTAATATGACGATTATTTGAAAGCTAACAGTTGGTAACAGTCAATCGGCTCCGTGCAAAAGCATAGGGCGCTTCACCCCCGACGGTTAAAACCCCTTCGTACTTTACCCCCGACGGCTAAAACCCATAACAACCTTAAATCCGTGATACTAGAATGTTGGATACAATAAGGAAAATATACAAGAAAACACGTGCAGAGCTGCAAGCACAAATCACTGAGAGTTTTAGGGTTAAGGGAATAGGGTTTAGGGTTAGGGTTAAGGGGGAGTTAAGGGAAAATCATTGAGAGTTTTAGAACACGGCAAGAGGCAAGACAAGTATTTATACGTAGATGATTTGGAGGAAAAGTGGGAAAGGAAAACTCAAAAGAACAGAATTTTAAGGAGGGAAGAGGAGAAAATTATAAAATCGACGTATAATGATAAGTACACACACACACATGCGCGCGCGCGCACGCGCACACACACACACACACACACACAGAGAGACACATATATATTAAAGAGAAGGACGAGATGCGATGGTAATAATGGTCAGAAGAGGGAGTAAAGGGTAGAGACGAGGAAATATAGGCGAGGCTAAGTAAGATGTGGCAACATAGGAAATGCGGGAAAGAAAGGGGAAAAGGATTAGAGCTGCAGGATATGTAAAGAAAAAATGAGCCATTGGAGCACCTATTGATTTGTAAAAAAAAGTAGTCAGTATCAGAGAACGCAAAAAAGAAAGCAAAGGATTAGATGGTAGAAATCGATGATTTGGCACTAAGGGGGGGAATCATAAATATAGAGAATGGCAGAGGGGAGATCGCCGGAGTGGACGAATAAATGAAGAAAGGCAGAATGTGAAAATAATGCGGAGTTTAGGAATGTAGGGTGTAGATAATAAGTGAAAGTATTTATGTGAAATATTAATGTTTTGTAAAATCTTTGCAAAAAAGTTGTGCAAATAGACTCGGTATTATAGTTTTTTGGAGAGAATACGAATATTGCAAAGTGCGACTTTTTTTATTTTCTTTGCGTAAAAAAATATGATAAATTGAGCGGTTTTTCCAGCAAGACCTATCGTGATAAGATTTTCCGTTCTATTTTCGTTTCTAAACTGAAAAAATGTTATTCTGAATTGTTTCAAAATTTTGCTGTTTTCAATGATACAATAATGTCAATCAATAAATTTCATGGTTTGAAAGAAATGCAGTGTACTATTTAATTTAGATTAACGTTTTGCTGAGCAATTTAACAAGTAGTATGTGAACTTGCCGCTGAAATGATTTAAAAATATTCACAAACTTTTTTAATACGTCAATATAATAAACAAAGTACTGATTATCATAGAATTAACCATTGAAAATTATTTCGTCATAAGAAAAAGCCAGTTTAAAAAAAGATCAAGAAGATTGTTTTAGTATTTTTTAAAAATAGAAAGAAAAGTCTGACCATGATGGATCTTGCGGCTAACAATGCTACATTTATCATATTTTTTTTACGAAAGCAAAATCACTAATAAAAATGTTGAACTTCGAAAAATACGTGCTTTTTCAGGAAACTAAAAAATTTTATCGAAAATGACTAAATATGCTTGACATTTTTTTTTCTATAAAGAACCTTTCAAAACAAAAAATTGAAAAAAAAAAATGATCCTATTTGGTCGATTTTTCAAAAAGTTATGGGTATTTTTAAAAAACGTCGATTTTTCCGACTTTCACTACATATTCCCGAATATGTAAAAAAAAATGAAAAAAATAACAAGCGTTTTTTTTGAAAAAAACAATAATATATTTAAATTTCAGCCAAATCAAAAGGGGTCGGGTTTAAAAGTGGTCGATCTGGCGTGAAATACCCCATATATAAATCGATGTACGTACATATATGTAATGAATATATTACGTAAACTATAAACCAATTAATATAATTTTGGATACACCGTTGGGCAATGAAAGAAGGAAAGCAAATTTTTATGCAGCAATTCAAGCGTGCATTTAGGTCCGATGCATTTTTTTTTTTCATTTCAAGAGTAATTATGTTGGAAGTCGTGACTTTTGATTAGCTGTTGAAAAAACCACGTGAGAGAGAGAAAGAGAGAGAGAGAGAGATATGCATAAAAGTTTATTCACTTCTCCTTTAACCGAGCGAATCCTGCTGAAGGACTTCAACCTTTAGTTCAGGTACCTGCTCAGGCACCCGCCATGGGCATAGCTAGACAGAAGGACTTTAATCGCAGATCGCTCTATGAACCGAAAGAGGTTCTATGTACTCGTTGTTCGCGCGATCCTCTGTTGGCCACGGAGACACTTATTTACGCAATAAAACTGGTCGCTTTTATTGTGTTATTTTAATGCATTCAAACTATTGATAGTCTCCAGTCAGATCTACGCTTCATGTATTGCGATCCTATCCCTTCTCATCTCGTTTTCATTTTCCCTTTTCATCTCGTTTTCATTTTCCCTATTCACCTTGTATAGAAATATTGGGGAAAGAAAAGAAATGTTACGGTGGTGGCAAATATAGGAATTACCGTCATGTATTTCGGAGCCAAAACGTCATCCGGAAGAATGTGATTAGACTTGGTAGTTTGCTTGAGTTTGTGAGGTGAATAACGTTGCCAAAAACGTTTTCAGTATGCTTTCTATCGATGAATGAGGCTTTTATTGCTTCTTTTCAATTCCCACTTTTTTAAGGCCAATCGGAGTATCGCGGGCACTTTTACTTTGTGGTCTGGCGATAACTATATTGGTCGGTCACTCGTTATCGTAGTCCATACTGAATATTTCTATTCTTCGGCATGGAGTCAAAATTCGCGCTAAAAATGGTGAGACACATAAGAAAAAAAAGACTCCGGCCTGCATGCGCCCGACATGGGCGCAGGCCCTCAATGTGAGCAAGCCCCTGAACGAGTGTTTCGAATGCCTACAATTTTTTGTCGGACACACTTGCTTTATATTTAGCATTTATAATTAGGTAAAATGTAATAATAAATAAAATAAATAGGTAAAATGTATTGAAGGGTAAGGCCACTGTAACGGCCCAAAAAAAAAGGTTTTTTCACTAATTTTTTGCTCCCGAAATTGAAGGTATTTGAAAAAAAACTTTTAATGGTGTTATCGGGCATACATTAAACTTTATTATAAAATTTTTTTACAGTAAAAAAAAAACAAAATGGCGGTTCCATAGCTATCTTCCCGGGACATGTTTTGCTTCCAGGGCTCCGCGGCACGCAGCACCACTGGTGCACTTTTGAATCTAGAACAAAAAAAAACCATTAACCTAGAGGGCTATAGCTAGAGAATGTCGATCGGATTTTAAAAAGTATCAATTTTTGTGGATTTGGCGTGCGTTTGAAAAAAAAATTGATTTTTGACGAAAAAAACGGCAAGTTTTTTGTTAATAAAAAATCAATAAATAAAGTTCTTGAAAATTCTGATCGACATTCTCAAGATAATGTAAATGTTCACATCTGGTTAAAATTTCAAGTAAAAAAAATGAAAATTGTTCGAGTTATGCTGCGTGCCATTTTGAAAAACCATGTTTCGAGAAAAACGCGTTTAAAGTTTTGCGAATAGTTTTTTATTGGAAAAAATTAAAAAAAGAAGTTAAAAAATTTTTTTACCGTTAGTCTGCAATCCCAGCACCATACATTTGTCCTTCGATAGCCAAATTTTCGTCTTCTTCGTCTTTCCTGGTTGATTTTTGGAGCGCGCGCGCACTTTTGGCCGCGTCGCTCAGAGATGTCTCCGCGTGCGTGATGCGTTTGGCGTCGGCTTCGATGCAGAAATTATATAACTGTACACCAATTTCCACCTCCAACATCTTGTACATTTATAAACTTTTCCGAATGTTTTTTTTTATGTATCTCTCCAATGTTATATTAATTTGAGTACAGAGTTGGAATGTTTATTGATATCCTATAAATTATCAGAATGAATTTTGCAATGAATATTGCAGAAGTATCTTTGAATATCTACGTGACTTATATTTGCTGTCGTCGAATCAATTTTTCAGATTTGCAGATTATTTATCTTCGTAGTTCTCGCTATACGTGGGGCATCCACGCCAAATCGTTCACTTTCAGACTCGACTTCCTTTGATTTGGCTAAAATTAAATTACGTTATTCTTTCCTTCTAAAAACGATTATGTGATTTTTTTACATAATCATTTACTTACATTTTTTGCACATAATCGTTTTTTTTGTAATGCTCATAACTTTTTGAAAAATTCACCAAACAAGATATTTTTTTTTCAATTTTTTGTTTTGATTGGTACTATATAGAAAAAAAAATTAAAAAATATTTAGTCATTTTCGATACAACTTTTCAGTTTTTTGGAATAAAGATGAATTTTTTTAAGTTCTACATTTTTGATTATTGATTTTTTCCATAAAAAATATGATATATTTACGGTTTTTGCGGCAAAGCCCATCGTAATATGATTTTTCTTTCTAATATAAAAATAAAATTCTTGATTTTTTTTACGTTTGGCTTTGTCCTATGATAAAATTATGTTTAATGGTTAATTCTATGATATTCGATACTTTGTATATAGAATTGCCAAATTAAAAAAGTTTTTGAATAATTTAAAATGATTTTTAATCATTTCAGCGGCAAATTCAAATACTACTTGTGAACTTTCTGAGCAAAACATTCATCTAAACGAAATAGTACATTACATTTTTTAAACCATGGAATTTTTTGATTGACATGATTGCATCATGGGAAACAGTAAACCTTCAAAATAATTATGAATAAAACCTTTTCAATTCAGAAAAGAAGATAGAACGAAAAATCTTACCACTATGGGTTTTTCGGCAAAAACGCTTAAATTGTCATATTTTTTTTACTAAAAAGATCAAAAGAAAGAATATTCATATTCTTTCCAAAAAAACTAGAATATTATCTCGACGACTGAATATGTTTTAAATATTTTTTTTCGTAAAGTAAATTTCGCAACGAAAATTGAAAGAAAAAAAAAGATCTTTATTCGTCAATTTTTCATAAAGTTATAAGCATTTCGAAAAAAGGTCGATTTTTTTCGAAAATTCACTACATATTTCCGGTTATGAAAAAATATTTGAAAAATCACACAAGCTTTTTCAGAAGGAAAGAATAACTCATTTTAATTTTAGCCAAACCAAATAGGGTCGGGTCTGACAGCGAACGATTTGGCGTGGAATGCCCCACATATAGCGAAAACTACGAAGATAAATAACTTTGATATTTAAAAAATTGTTTCGACGACAGTGAAGAGATGTCACATAGATTTCATTGCAAAATCTATTCTGATAATTTATGGGATATCGATAAATATTCTAAATGTACCAAAATTAATGTAAAATTGAAGAGATACATTCAAAAAAACCTTCGGAAAAGTTTCTAAACATACAAGAAGTTTCTAAATACATTTTACCTAATTTTCCAAATAAAAAACGCTGAATATAAAGCAAGTGTTGCCGATAAAAATTCGAAACACCTGTTCGTTCTTATATGTGTCCCATTTTTATTACGAATTTTTACTCCATGCCAAAAAATAATATATACCACCAGACCACCAGACCACAAATGAAAGTGACCGAGATACTCCGATTGAGCGTAAAAAAGTTGGAATTGAAAAGAAGCAATAAAGGCCTCATTCGTCGATAGAAATAATTCCGAAAACGTTTTTGGCAACGTTTTTGTAATCACAAGCTGATGGCAAGCCCCTAAATCTGATCGCAATCTTCCGGATAATTGTTTCGCCCCGAACTACGTGATGGAAATACCTATATTTGCCACCACAGGGCAATTTCTTTCCCCCCATATTGCTGTACAAGGTGAATAGGGAAAATACCAAAAAGATTACGAGGGATAGGATCGTAATACACGAAGGGTAGAACTGACCGGAGATTGTCAATAGTTTTAATGCATTAAAGTCAGACAATAAAAGCTACCACTTTTATTGTATGAACAAGTGTCTCCGTGGCTAGCAGAGGATCACGCGAACAAAGAGTACATAGAACCACTTTCGGTTTATAGAGCGATCTCCGCGTAAAGTCCTTCTGTCTAGCCATGCCCATGGCGGGTGCCTGAGCAGGTACCTAAAGTAAAAGTTGAAGACCTTCAGCGGGATTCGCACCATTACAGCAGTATACAGGTCACATTTATGCCAACATCGGGGGTATTAGTAGTGGACAGGCAGACTTAACCCGCAGCCCTCATTATAGTTGTAATATATCCGTGAAAATTGAAATTGGAACAAAGCGAAGGGCGAGGGAGATAGAGATAGAGATAGAGATAGAGAGATAGAGAGACAGAGAGATAGAGAGACAGAGAGATAGAGAGACAGAGAGATAGAGAGATAGAGAGATAGAGAGATAGAGAGATAGAGAGATAGAGAGATAGAGAGATAGAGAGATAGAGAGATAGAGAGATAGAGAGATAGAGAGATACAGAGATAGAGAGATACAGAGATAGAGAGATAGAGAGATAGAGAGATAGAGAGATAGAGAGATAGAGAGATAGAGAGATAGAGAGATAGAGAGATAGAGAGATAGAGAGATAGAGAGATAGAGAGATAGAGAGATAGAGAGATAGCGAGATAGAGAGATAGAGAGATAGAGAGATAGAGAGATAGAGAGATAGAGAGATAGAGAGATAGAGAGATAGATAGAGAGAGAGAGAGAGAGAGAGAGAGAGAGAGAGAGAGAGAGAGAGAGAGAGAGAGAGAGAGAGAGGTTGATTGATTTATTAATTATGCCCTAGTTGATTAACTTTTGAGAGACTGAGAAGTTTCGTACAATTTTTTTCGCAAAGATATTTCATTTTTTTTGCTAAAAAAAGACTAATTCTAGATAATGCAATGTAGCTCAAAAACTGGAAGGTTTAAGAAGAAATGTCAAGGATGTAAAAAGTAGCGTAAGTTTATACTGGAACTTTGAACAATTTTCCTGTGAGATTTTTTCTCACAGGAAAATTCGTGACGCCCATTAATCCGAGAGAATTAGAGTAAGACTGTGCATATGAGCATTCTTTTATAAATCGCTTATAAAATAATAATAAATCGATATTGAGCAAATTTGATTGTTTTTGCACATTAATATTGCACTAATAATTTGATAAGGTGACGATGTATTTTTATTAATTGTGTAGTATTTATTCATCATCTAATAATGCATATTTACTACCTGTGCCGCTCTTCGGCCGATAATCAAGGAAAACGAATTATTTTCGTCATCGAACCGACCAGGCCATAATGGAGTGGTGATGGAGGAGATATCGAATTTCGGCCGAAAGCAGATTAGGTGGAGTCGAGGCAACGGTTTGAAATCGAAAGCAGGATAAGGAGGTCTGTGTTCTGCACGTTTCACTGAAACTGGGGTCGAAAAAAGGTTTGGGAGGTCTAACAGAGGCTACACTGGACAAAGAGTAGGTCTCTTCATGGAACTGAACTCGACAAATGGGGTTTGGTACGTTCAACGGAGGCTGGAAGCTTATGTATTACAAAACATAGGGTCCTGCGAGGGTTCAGAGGAGGCAAAACATTTTGACTCGGGTACCACAAACTACCAAAACGATTTTTTTTTTATGGTGGTGCTAACTTTACACGGCTTAAGCTAGTACAACCCTGGCACAATCGAGCACAACTATTTTTTTTTATTCCGACGAAATGGCGGTGTTGGGTCTTCAAAGCGGTTTAATCGAATTTTCGCATTATTTTTCGTAATTTCAAAGTGCGGCTTACCGCGAAACGTAGTATATTTCCAGCACAAACTAGCACAATGACGATTTTTTTTAATTAAAAAAATAAAGTTGCTGCGATTTATTTTTCAAACGCGATTTTATACGAACTAATTGCGGTGTCGAATTGCGGTTGGCGGTACAAGCTAGCGCAATCGCGCACAACCATTTTTTTTTTCATTCCGACAAAATGTCGCTGCTGCGATTTTTCGTTAAACCCGATTTTCTACGAAACTAATTGCGATATCGAATCGCGGTTTCCGGCACGACCTAGCACAACCCTAGCACAATGGCGGTACAAGCATTTTTTTTTCATTCCGACAAAATGGCGGTGTCGGGCTTTAAAAACGTTTGTTTAGAATTTTTGGATCATTTTTTTAAATTTCTAAGATCGGCTTGCGGAAAAACGTAGCGCATTCCTAGCACAAACTAGCACAACAATTATTATTATTTTCTTAAAAATGGAGGTGTTACGATTTTTTTTCAATCGCCATTTTCTACCAAACTAATTGCAGTATCGGAATGGGGTTTGCGGCACAAGCTAGGACAAGCCCAGCACAATCTTGCACAACAATTTTTTATTTCATTCCGAAAAAATGGCAGTGCTGCGATTTTTTTTCATACGCGATTTTCTACGAAACTAATTGCGATATCGAATCGTGGTTTGCGGCACAACCTAGCACAACTCTAGCACAGTTGAGCACAACCTTTTGTTTTTCATTCCGAGAAAATGGCGGTGTTGGGCCTTAAAAATGTTTGTTTAGAATTTCTGCGTCATTTTTTTTTAATTTTGACAATCGGCTTGCGGCACAAAATATCACATTCCTAGCACAAACTAGCACAATGATTATTATTATTGTCTTAGAAATGGGGGTGTTGCGATTTTTTTGCAATCGCGATTTTCTACGAAACTAATTACGGTATCGAATTGCGGTTGACAGCACATGTTAGCACAATTGAGCACAAGCAATTTTGTTTCATTTCGAAAAAAGTGCAGTGCTGCGACATTTTTTTCAAACGCGATTTTCTACGAAAATAATTGGGATATCGAATCGCGGTTTGCGGCGCAAGCTAGCACAACCGTAGCACAATCGAGAACAACCATTTTTTTTTCATTCTGGCAAAATGGCGGTGTTGGGCCTCAAAAACGGTTTTTTTCGAACTACGTCTTAATTTTTTTTAATTTCTGAGATCGGCTTGCGGCACATACATAGCACATTTCTAGCACAACTAGCACATTGATTATTTCTTTGGTTTTTCAAAATGGCGGGGCTAACTCCACACATAACCCGCAGCCCTCATTGTAGATGTAATATATCCGTGAAAATCAAAATTGGAATCAAGCGAAGAGAGAGAGAGAGAGAGAGAGAGAGAGAGAGAGAGAGAGAGAGAGAGAGAGAGGGGAGAGAGAGAGAGGCAGAGAGAGAGAGAGAGGCAGAGAGAGAGAGAGGCAGAGAGAGAGAGAGAGGCAGAGAGAGAGAGGCAGAGAGAGAGAGGCAGAGAGAGAGAGGGAGAGAGAGAGAGGGAGAGAGAGAGAGAAAGAGAGAGAGAGAGAGAGAGAGGCAGAGAGAGAGAGAGAGATTGATTGATTGATTGATGTTTATTAGCTTTCTCAGCTATTTGTTGTACATATTGTTACATATTTCCTTAAAATCTAAGTACATCTCATTTTATTGTTGACACAACATATTCTTTTAACATTCGTTTAAACTGCTCGACTTTTTCACAGCCTTTTAGATCAGCTGGCAATGCATTATACATTTTCACTCCGTCATAGTACATACTCTTTTGTGCGCTTCGCGTTCTCCGAAATTGTATTATTATATTTTCCGCTTGTCGTGTCTCCCTACCAGTCCTCGTTCTCACTATTTGTAACCGACTTTTCAGTTCTTTGGGCAGTAGATTTTTCACTGCTTTAAATATAAATATACATACATTGTAGTACAATCTTTGCCTTACAGACATAAATTGCACCGCATTCAGCATATCTTCGACTTTCGTGTATCGGTTGCATTGCAATATGACTCTCATCGCTCTGTTTTGCGCGATCTGCAGTTTTTTCAACTCTGTTTCTCCCATACCCACTAACAGCGTTGCGCAATATTCAAAGTGAGGGGCGATAATTGCTTTATATATGACACATCTCGTATACGCAGATACGTAATGCCCTACTCTATTTAGGAAACTCGTTTTTTTACCAATTTTCTTTAACATATACTCACAGTGTTCTTTAAATCGTAGCTTGTCATCAATAATTATACCCAAATATTTTATCGTCTCCACTCTCTCTAGTTCCGTTCCATCCAAACACTTGAGTACAATATTCTCACTCGCACTTTTTCTTATACTGCTAACACCATATACTTTGTTTTCTCTACATTCATTTTTAATTTATTTCTATCCATCCACTTTTCCACTATATTTAATAACATATTCATCTTTCTCTCCACTTCCGCGCTGCTTTTGCCAGTTACATATATGACTGTATCGTCAGCAAACATTTTTATTGCACATTCCTCTGTACACAAATTAACTATATCATTTATATATATAATAAATAGCAACGGCCCTAGTACTGACCCCTGCGGTACCCCATGTTCATTGGAAATAATTTCAGACCATTCATTATTAAATCGAACTTGTTGTGTTCTATTTCTCAAGTATGTTCGGAACCAATCTAATACCTTTTCTCTAATCCCATATTGGTATAACTTGTCTAATAATATTTCCCTGTCTATGGTCTCAAAAGCTCGTCTTAGATCCATGAAGATTACTCCTACCAATTTTCCTTCACTAATTTCCATTTTCCATTCATCTACAATAGTTTGAATCGCCGTTTCACACGAATATTGCTTTCTAAATCCCGACTGATGCTCCGTTATAATGTCATTGGCTTCTAATTGTTTTTTCAATTTGATTTTTGACTACTAATTCGAGCACTTTTTCGTACAGTGGCAACATATTAATTGGCCTGTACTGACTGGCTTTCTCGGCCTTGTTCATCTTTGGAATCGGTATAATCGTGGAAGTTTTCCAGCTGTCCGGGCAACGTCCCTCCCTTAGCGACCCATTTATTATTTCTACATATTCCTCTTTTATTGCACTAAACGCCATTTTTAATACATCACTTGATATTCCTTCTTCTGTTCCCTTCTTTTTTGGAAGTTCCATCACAATCTTCTCTAGGTCCTTTATTTCAACAACATCAAATTTTCCCATTATTCTTTCCTCATCCATCCCAACGCCCGTTAGAATCCTTCTTCTGTTTGGGCTCCCAGACGTATCTCGCTGTATTGAATTAACTATATTGTTTATACTTTGTAGATAAAACACATTAAATTTATCAGCTATATTACCTCCCAACGTATCATCCAATATCTCAAAGTCTATGTTTTCTACTTCCCGTGTACCCATTGGTCCTCCTTTAATTAATTCTTTTTAATGTTTTCCACATTTTTGTCGGGTCCTTCTTATTGTCGTCTATCATCTTTTCATAATATTCCTTTTTCTTTTCTCTTATTAATGTAACCACCGTATTTCTTTCTATTTTAAATTTCTGCCACTTCTCCTCCAAGCCAGTGAAAACTGCTACTTTGTATGCCTCATCTCTTCTTCTCGCTGCTACTGTGATATCTTCCGATACCATTTTTTCCCGTCCCAAACCCTTGGAATCTTGACTGTTCTTTTCGGTGCAAAACGGTATCGAGTGCATCCACTATGTTATAAACAAGCATTTTTGCTCGTTGGCTTGCATCTACCACTTCCAT
>OZ023315.1:50218677-50221177 GCA_964007375.1 Ophion obscuratus
GTGCTGCCAACCGCAATTCGATACCGTAATTAGTTTCGTAGAAAATCGCGATTGCAAAAAAATCGCAACACCCCCATTTCTAAGAAAATAATAATAATCATTGTGCTGGTTTGTGCTAGGAATGTGATATTTTGTGCCGCAAGCCGATTGTCAAAATTAAAAAAAAAATGACGCAGAAATTGTAAACAAACATTTTTAAGGCCCAACACCGCCATTTTCTCGGAATGAAAAACAAAAGGTTGTGCTCAACTGTGCTAGAGTTGTGCTAGGTTGTGCCGCAAACCGCGATTCGATATCGAAATTAGTTTCATAGAAATTCGCGTTTGAAAAAAAATCGCAGCACCGCTATTTTGTCGGAATGAAAAAAAAATGGTTGTGCTCGATTGTGCCAAGATTGTGCTAGTTGTGACGCAAACCGCGATTCGATATCGCAATTAGTTTCGTAGAAAATCGCGTATGAAAAAAAATCGCAGCACCGCCATTTTTTCGGAATGAAATAAAAAATTGTTGTGCAAGATTGTGCTGGGCTTGTGCCGCAAACCCTATTCCGATACTGCAATTAGTTTCGTAGAAAATGGCGATTGAAAAAAAATCGTAACACCTTCATTTTTAAGAAAATAATAATAATTGTTATGCTAGTTTGTGCTAGGAACGTGCTACGTTTTTCCGCAAGCCGATCTTAGAAATTAAAAAAAATTATCAAAAAATTCTAAACAAACGTTTTTAGGGCCCGACTTTGTTGTTTTTAAGGCCCGACTAAGGGTTGTGCTAGGCCGTGCCGCAAACCGCGATTCGATATCGCAATTAGTTTCGTAGAAAATCGGGTTTAACGAAAAATCGCAGCAGCGACATTTTGTCGGAATGAAAAAAAAATGGTTGTGCGCGATTGTGCTAGCTTGTACCGCCAACCACAAATCGATACCGCAATTAGTTTCGTATAAAATCGCAGTACCTTAATTTTTTTAATTAAAAAAAATCATCATTGTGCTAGTTTGTGCTGGAAATGTGCTACGTTGTGCCGTAAGCCGCACTTAGAAATTACGAAAAATGAAGCGAAAATTCGATTAAAACGCTTTGAAGACCCAACACCGCCATTTCGTCGGAATAAAAAAAAATTGTTGTGCTCGATTGTGCCAGGGTTGTACTAGCTTAAGCCGTGTAAAGTTAGCACCACCATAAAAAAAAAACTAAAAAACAATCGTTTTGGTAGTTTGTGCTACTCGAGTCAAAATTTTTTGCCTCCTCTGAACCCTCGCTTATGTTTTGTAATACATAAGCTTCCAGCCTCCGTTGAACCTACCAAACCCCATTTGTCGAGTTCAGTTCCATAAAGAGACCTACTCTTGGTCCAGTGTAGCCTCTGTTAGACCTCCCAAACCTTTTTTCGACCCCAGTTTCAGTGAAACGTGCAGAACACAGGCCTCCTTATCCTGCTTTCGATTTCAAACCGTTGCCTCGACCCCACCTAATCTGCTTTCGGCCGAAATTCGATATCTCCTCCATCATCACTCCATTGCGGCCTGATCGGTAACCCGTTCGATGACGAAAAAAATTCGTTTTTCTTGATTATCGGCCGAAGAGCGGCGGAGGTAGTAAATATGCATTATTAGATGATGAGTAAATACTACACAATTAATAAAAATACATCGTCACCTTATCAAATTATTAGTGCAATATTAATGTGCAAAAACAATCAAATTTGCTCACTATCGATTTATTATTATTTTATAAGCGATTTATAAAAGAATGCACATATGCACAGACTTACTCTAATTCTATCGGATTAATGGGCGTCACGAATTTTCCTGTGAGAAAAAATCTCACATGAAAATTGTTTAAAGTTCCAATATAAACTTACGCTACTTTTTACATCCTTGACATTTCTTCTTAAACCTTCCAGTTCTTGAGCTACATTGCATTATCTAGAATTAGTCTTTTTTTAGCAAAAAATGAAATAACTTTGCGAAAAAAATTGTACGAAACTTCTTTGAAAACGAAAATGGAGCTCCTGCTACCCCGTTCAAGTTGATCATGGATAAACATGACAGTTTTTTCCCCCTAAGTCATGCGCCCAATTCTCAATAGTCGAAAAAAAAAACGAAAAACAGTCACGTACAAAAGTGCGTACAGGGTCGAGAAAAAAATGATAAAAAATATTTCAATAAAGCAAAATAATGCTGAATTTGTTTCCTCCAAAACGCCGTTCATTTAAATTTGGTTATCTTTTTTTTTACGAAGCTATGTAACTTTTAGTGCAGCAAGAAATATCGACTGGTGTATCCAAACTTTCAAGTGGCGGTGTACATTATGTAATACTATCTATATATTATACTTGAAATATGTGGTTGCGTTAATATATTGGAATATACACTACCAGTCAAAAGTATTCGGACACTTCAGATAATTGCAAAACTTTCAATCACTTTGGATAATTGCAAAATTATGGTAGAATAATTATCATTTTACGAAGAATTAACTAGATTTTTCATAGAACCAAATT